>MCJB01051619.1:0-10024 GCA_002018475.1 Nicotiana obtusifolia | reverse complement strand
ACCTGCAGATGCCCCTTTATACCCTGGGCTTACTGACTGAGCAGGCCTGAATGAACGGCCTCTACCTTGCTGAAACTGGCCTCTCGAAGGAGTACCACTGAAATTACCCGATCCTCGAGGCCTCTTAGCCTCCCTCTCCTCTCGCTCCTGACGGCGAACCGTCTCAATCTCGCGAGCTATAAAGACCACTTCCTCGAAAGTAGCACCCAATACTCTCTCCCTAGTCATAAGAATACGGAGATGGTAGTTAAGGCCATCCACAAACCTCCTGATCCTTTCACGATCAGTCGGAACCATCCAGACAGCATGTCGTACCAACTCAGAAAATCTCGACTCGTACTGTGACACCGTCATATCCTCCTGTCGCAGCCACTCAAACTGTCTGCGCAGCTCCTCTCTGCGGGACTGCGGCACATACTTCTCCAAGAAAAGAGTGGAGAACTGTTGACAAGTAAGGGCGCTGCATCAACCGGCCTACGTCTCTCATACGACTCCCACCAATTAAAGGCGGCTCCCGTGAACTGAAATGTAGTAAATGCCACACCACTAGACTTAAGAATGCCGGCTGTCCGGAGCATTCGCTGACACTTGTCAAGAAAACCTTGGACATCCTCGCCCTCAACACCACTGAATGACGGAGGCTGGAGTCTGCCAAACCTCTCAAGACGATGCTGCTCATCGTCCGGCATAACTGGTACTATGAATTCCTGAGCCGGTGCAACTGGAGTCTGATTGCCTCCCCCGGCCTGAGAAGTAGTTGCAGCTGTAGTGGCTGAAACCGCCTGAGCTAGGCCAGTGCAAACAGATAATATCTGAGCCAGGGTCTCCTGAAGACCTGGAATAGCTGCAGGCACAGCTGGTGCCTGAACTGGGGCTGCTGGAGCCTGTTCCTGAGCTGGGGCAGCTGGTGGATCGACAGATGCTGCCCTCGCTGCTCTGCCTCTACCACGACCACGACCGCGTCCACGGCCTCTAGTGACCTAAGTGGTTGGTATTGGTGGTCGTCCACCTCGTCCAGTAGTTCGTGGCCTCACCATCTGTGAGAGAACAGGATAGCAGAAGTTTTAGTTCTCGGATCAACAAGTTCGCACGATAAGAGTTTTCAAGAATTTGGAGTTTTCCTAAAAAGATTCTGCAGCCTCTCGAAGATAAGTACAGACGTCTCCGTACCGATCCGCAAGACTCTACTAAACCCGCTCATGACTCGTGAGACCTATGTAACCTAGGCTCTGATACCAACTTTGTCACGACCCAAAATCCCAACCCGGTCATGATGGCGCTTCTCATGAAGACAAGGCCAGCCAAACCAACTAAACTTCGCTCAAACAGTTAAATAATACGAAAAATAATATAAGTATGGTTAAATAACAATAATTTGTGGAAAAATATAGTAAACCATCCCGACTACAGCCCTCAGATCGAGGTGTCACAAAGTCATGAGCCACTAATGAAATCCTAATAACAAAATAACTATTACAATATCTTTGGCACAATTGTTTGAAGAAGGTGGAAACAACAAAATAAAAGAGATACTGGGCTGCGGACGTGAACAGCTACCTCGTAGTCTCCGAATCACCGCCCGGACAGTAGTAATCAATGCCTCGGAGCGGGACCGATAGCGCTTGAATCTGCACACAAGGTGAAGGGAGTAATGTGAGTACTTCCAACTCAGTGAGTAATACACATAAGTAATGACTGAAAGTAAGAAAACACATAATGCACAAGGCAATCCATAATGAAGTAATGAAACATCAGTGAAATAGTAAACCAGTGTAAATTCAAGTAGAAACTCCTTTCAACAGGTAAAACATGTGCATCTTTCAAGTAAATAACGTGAAGTAAAAGAAACACATTAAAACTGCCCCTCGGGCTCAGAGTCATCTAAAATCACGCCCCTCGGGCAATATTATTTAAAATAGTAAAATCTTTCAAACTCCGGTTACCAGTTGTCATTGTTACCAACTGTAACCTACAATTGTCATTGTTACCAACTGTATTATCTCTGGTTACCGGTTGTCATTGTTACCAACCGTAACCTACAGTTGTCATTGTTACCAACTGTATTATCTCTGGTTACCAGTTATCATTGTTACCAACCGTAACCTACAGTTATCATTGCTACCAACTGTATCATCTACGCATCCCCGGTTATCAGTTGTCATTGTTACCAACTGTAACCTACAGTTGTCATTGTTACCAACTGCAATTATCATAATGGGTACCCTGCGCTCACTATGGGTGGTTCAGACTCCGGGAGGGGCTTCTTACGGCCCAAGCGCTATATCATATCTTGTGGCGGCTTGCCACCCGATCCATTTCAAAATCATTTGAAAACATCATTTAGTTTTCAAAACTAAGTTCAAATAACGATTCAAATCATTAACAAATACCCCCGAAGGGTTTACATAACCGGCGTGAAGCCCAAATATGATTTCAGTAAACAGTGATAAATTACCCCTGAAGGGTTCACATAACCGGCACGAAGCCCAAATATGGCTGGAAGCCCAAATCATTATATTATCAAATCAGTTCCAATCAAATAGGTAGTAAAAACCATCAATCGGGACGGACCAAGTCACAATCCCTAGTAGTAAACGAAACCCACGCTCATTATCGAGCGTGTGCCTTACTTCAATATAGCACTACGATGTGCAATCCGGGGGTTTCAAACCCTTAGAGCATAATTTACAATCATTACTCACCTCAAACCGGCTAAATCCTTAGCCCGCGACGCCTTTGCCATTTGAATTGGCCTCCACGTGCGTCGAATCTATTCAAATTCAGAATATTTACGTCACATTATGCTATGGGGACAAAGCCCAAGAAAAAATAATCACAATTACTAGGAAATCCCGAAATTAGCAAAACCCGAGCCCCAGGCCCACTTCTCAAAATTCACAAATTATCACTCCAACGGGTTCCTTATCTCCTCACGAGTTCAACCATATAAAATTTATTAAATTCCGACATCGGCTCGACCTCTAAATCTTAAAAATACAAGCTTAGGGTCTTCCACAATTTTTCCCAACTTAATTCACCAGTAAAAGCGCTAAAAACACTATAATCTTAGGTAAATCTTTCGAAATTTAGTTAGGAATACTTACCCCGATGTTTCCCTTAGAAACCCTCCAAGAATTACCTCAAAACTTGCTTCAATCCGAGTTCTATGGCCCCAAGTACGTTTAAGGTGACCAAAACTTCTCCCATTAAGAGTTTATTCAAGAAAATCTCCTTTAGATATTGTTTTGAGGTTGATTTGTGGTGATTTTAGGGTGTTTGGAGGTGTTTCTCTTCGTGGGTAACGGAAAATGGGTTCTTGCACAGCAAATGGGCACTAATCTCTATTTATAATGTATCACAAATCGAGCTGGAAACACCCCCGTCCGGATCGATATGCGATCGCATACCTGTCGCATAATAGGTATGCGGTTCGCAATTCGGTCGCAAACCTCGCCCCAAGTTCTTGTCTCAGTTTGCGATCCCAGCATGGTGAAATGCGGTTCGCATTTCCAGTTTGCGGTTCGCAATTCATGTTTTGCGATCGCATTCTCGTCGCATTCTTGACGTAGATTTTTGTCAAATTTTTTGTCTTAGTTTGCGATCCCCACGGTCAAATATGCCGTCCGCATTTCAGGTTTGCGGTTCGCATTTCGACCCCATTCTTGACATTTCATTTGTTCAGCTTCCTGTGCGGTTCGCATTTCACATATGCGGACCGCATATCTCTCAAATGTCAACGATGCATTAGCCCGTTTAACCACCCAAAACTCACCCGAGGCCTCCGGAACCTCAACTAAACATGCCAACATATCCCATAACTTTATTTAAACCTGTTCCAACCTTCGAAACATTCAAATCAACATCATAACATCAAATTCGCATCGGATTCAAGCCTAAGAATCTCAAAATCTTCTAAATCGCTCTTTTGATCTAAACCCGACCCAACCACGTCCGAATGACCTAAAATTTTGCACACAAGTCATAAATCACGTATCGAAGCTACAGCAACTTTCGGAATTCCATTCCGACCCTCGGATCAAAATCTCGCCTATCAACCGAAAATCGCCAAAATTCTAACTTCACCAATTCAAGCCTAATTCTACACGGAACCTCCAAAACTAATTCTGATCACTCTCCTAAGTCATAAATCCTCTCCCGGAACTAACCGAATCATCGAAATTCACATCTGAGCCTTCTAACTGATAAGTCAACATACAGTTGACTTTTACAACTTAAGCCTCCTTGAAAGAGACTAAGTTTCTCATTTCTTACCGATTTCACTCCGAATGCAACTTAATCAATTAAATTACCTAAAACACTGATAACAAGGCATAATGATATAGATATTGGGGGGTCACGGACCATGTCTGAATATCAAAAAGTGGAAGAAAGAATACTCTGAGAAAACCACACTGCCTCGCCACATGGGGTGCCGCTAGGTGCGCCGCAACTATACAAAATGTGTCACCTGTCAGAATTCTGCCCTTTGAAAACCTCAGACACGCGTCGCATGGTACAGCGCTATGGGCGACGCGCATGTCAATTTTTCCCAGAGTATTTTTTCTATTTCGGCTTGGAAAGGGTAGTTCAGCCGGACCCACTTTTACCCGGTATAGATACACTAATAATATGTTTTTGAACAGAATTTTGACCTACGAAATGTTTGACAAGCAACTGAGGAAAAGAAGACACATGAATTCATCAAGATGTCAACCAACAATCGGTGCAATACGGGAGTTTGTATGGAACATTAGCATTGATGTTTTCTACGTTTTAATACCTTATTGAGATGACTTTTTACCGTACTATGGACTAATTTCCCTTAGGGAGTTGATATATACGGTGTTTTGATAACTTGATTAGGGATTTGATTCTAGACAATTATTTGAATTAATTAATAAAGTTTTAATTCTTATTAAGAAGTTATCTATTATTTTGCTTAATTTAAAGAGAGGCTTTATATTGAAATTCTTTCCATCTTCGTGATTAAACTAGGTAATTGAAAGAGCCTCTTGAGTAATTAATCGAACTAGAAAATAGGAAAATATTGGTTAGAAGTTACCCGTTAGGCCAGAACCATCATTTTATTAATTGCAATTGCTCACCGCACTTCAATTAGATTAATTACTGAAATTAATGTTTAGTCAAAAGAGGAACATTAACTTTAAGTGTAATCAAATTATTTGTTGAATTCGTGAGACTCAGCAGTATTGTAGAGTGAACTAACTCAAAAATTGGATGACGAGTCAATTGTCTGAAAAAGATAATTTGGAGCTAAATCGAACAACTTGGTGCTTTGAAATATGAGTAGAAGCACAAGAAATTAAACCGTGATCCCGTTAGGGGGTCGAGGACCATGTCTGGAAATCAAAAAGTGGAAGAAAGAATTTACTCCGAGAAAACAACACTGCCGCACTGCATAGGGCGCCGCAGTTAAACAAAGTGTGTTGCCTGTCAAAATTCTGCCCTCTGAAAATCCAGACACACGCGTCGCATAGTGCAGCGCTAGGCGCGGCGCGCCTGTGCATTTTTCCTAAAGTATTTTCTATTTCATCTTGGAAAGGATAGTTTCGTCCTGACCCACTTATACCTGGTATAAATACACTAAAAATATATTTTTGAAGGGACTTTTGACCTACTAAATATTTGACAATCAACTAAGGCAAGAAGACAAATGAATTCTTCAAGGTTTCAACCAACAATTGGTGCAGTACTAGAGTTTGTAAGGAATCATTAAAATTGATGTTTTCTACGTTTTAAAACCTTATTGAGATGAATTTTTACAGTGCTGTGGAGTAATTTCCCTTAGGGAGTTGACATATATGGTGTTTTGATAACTTGATTAGGGATTTAATTAGCGCGGCGCTAAGTATTTTCTATTTCATCTTGGAAAGGGTAGTTTCGTCCTGACCCACTTATACCTGGTATAAATACACTAAAAATATATTTTTGAAGGGACTTTTGACCTACTAAATATTTGACAATCAACTAAGGGAAGAAGACAAATGAATTCTTCAAGGTTTCAACCAACAATTGGTGCAGTACTAGAGTTTGTAAGGAATCATTAAAATTGATGTTTTCTACGTTTTAAAACCTTATTGAGATGAATTTTTACAGTGCTGTGGAGTAATTTCCCTTAGGGAGTTGACATATATGGTGTTTTGATAACTTGATTAGGGATTTAATTCTTGACAATTATTTTAATTAATTGATAAAGTTTATATTCTTACTATGAAGTTATTTGTTATTTTTCTTAATCAAAATAGGAGGTTTATATTGAAATTCTTTACATCTTTTGCTCTAGTTTAACTTCGTGATTCAACCAGGTAATTGAAAGAGCCTCTTGAGTTATTAATCGAACTAGAAAATAGGGAAATATTGGTTAGAAGTTACTCCATAGGCCAAAACCATCATTTTATTCGTTGCAATTGTTCAACGCACTTCAATTGGATTAACTAATGAAATTAATGTTTAGTCGAAAGAGGAACATTAACTTTAAGTGCAATCAAATTATTTGTTGAAATCGTGAGAATCAGCAGTACTATAGAGTGAACTAACTCAAAAATTGGATGACGAGTCAATTATCTTAAAAAGATAATTTGGAGCAAAATTTAACAACTTGGAGCTTTGAATTCTGAGTAAAAGCCCAAGAAATAAAATCGAGATCGCGTTAAGGGGTCGCGGACCATGTCTGAAAATCAAAGAGTGGAAGAAAGAATACTCTGAGAAAACAACACTGCCGCGCCACATGGGGTGCCGCTAGGTGCGCTGCAACTATACAAAATGTGTCGCCTGTCAGAATTCTGCCCTTTGAAAATCCTCAGACATGCGTCACATGGTACAGCGCTATGGGCAACGCTGTCACGACCCAAAATCCCAATCATGATCGTGATGGCGCCTCTCATGAAGACAAGGCCAGCCAATTCAAACTAAACTTCATTTAAACAGTTAAACAATACGAAAATAATATAAGTAAGGTTTAATAATCGTAATTTGCAGAAAAATATAATGAACCATCCCGACTACAGCCCGAACCGGGGTGTCACAAAGTTATGAGCAACTAATGAAAATCCTAATAATAAGATTACTATTACAATATCTTTGGCACAATTTTTTGAAGATAGTGGGAACAACAAGATAAAAGAGATACGGGGCTGCGGACGCCAACAGCTACCTCGTAGTCTCTGAATCACCGCTCTGACAGTCGTAGTCAATGCCTACGAGCGGAATCAATAACGCCTGAATCTGCACACATGGTGCAGGGAGTAATGTGAGTACTTCCAACTCAGTGAGTAGCACATATAAATAATGACTGAAAGTAAGGAAACACGTAAAGCACAAGGCAATGCATAATGAAACAGTAAATCATTATTTGAAAATAGTAAATCAGTAAGAAATCATTTAAAAATCTTCCCAGCTCAGGTTACCAGTTGCCATTGTTACCAACTGTAACCTACAGTTGTCATTGTTACCAACTGTAATATTCCTGGGCTCAGTATCAATCTCACAGCTCTGGTTACCAGTTGTCATTGTTACCAACCGTAACCTACGGTTGTCATTGTTNCGTGAGACTCAGCAGTATTGTAGAGTGAACTAACTCAAAAATTGGATAACGAGTCAATTGTCTGAAAAAGATAATTTGGAGCTAAATCGAACAACTTGGTGCTTTGAAATATGAGTAGAAGCACAAGAAATTAAACCGTGATCCCGTTAGGGGGTCGAGGACCATGTCTGGAAATCAAAAAGTGGAAGAAAGAATTTACTCCGAGAAAACAACACTGCCACACTGCATAGGGCGCCGCAGTTACACAAAGTGTGTTGCCTGTCAAAATTCTGCCCTCTGAAAATCCTGACACACGCGTCGCATAGTGCAGCGCTAGGCGCGGCGCGCCTGTGCATTTTTCCTAAAGTATTTTCTATTTCATCTTGGAAAGGATAGTTTCGTCCTGACCCACTTATACCTGGTATAAATACACTAAAAATATATTTTTGAAGGGACTTTTGACCTACTAAATATTTGACAATCAACTAAGGCAAGAAGACAAATGAATTCTTCAAGGTTTCAACCAACAATTGGTGCAGAACTAGAGTTTGTAAGGAATCATTAAAATTGATGTTTTCTACGTTTTAAAACCTTATTGAGGTGAATTTTTACAGTGCTGTGGATTAATTTCCCTTAGGGAGTTGACATATATGGTGTTTTGATAACTTCATTAGGGATTTAATTCTTGACAATTATTTTAATTAATTGATAAAGTTTTAATTCATACTCTGAAGTTATTTGTTATTTTTCTTAGTCGAAATAGGAGGTTTATATTGAAATTCTTTACATCTTTTGCTCTAGTTTAACTTCGTGATTCAACCAGGTAATTGAAAGAGCCTCTTGAGTTATTAATCGAACTAGAAAATAGGGAAATATTGGTTAGAAGTTATCCGATAGGCCAAAACCATCATTTTATTGGTTCAATTGTTCAACGCACTTCAATTGGATTAACTAATGAAATTAATGTTTAGTCGAAAGAGGAACATTAACTTTAAGTGCAATCAAATTATTTGTTGAATTCGTGAGAATCAACATTATTATAGAGTGAACTAACTCAAAAATTGGATGACGAGTCAATTATCTTAAAAAGATAATTTGGAGCAAAATTGAAAAACTTGGAGCTTTGAAGTCTGAGTAAAAGCCCAAGAAATAAAACCGAGATCGCGTTAGGGGGTCGCGGACCATGTCTGAAAATCAAAAAGTGGAAGAAAGAATACTGTGAGAAAACAACACTGCCGCGCCACATGGGGTGCTGCTAGGTGCGCCGTAACTATACAAAATGTGTCGACTGTCAGAATTCTGCCCTTTGAAAATCCTCAGACACGCGTCGCATGGTACAGCGCAATGCGCGACGTGCATGTCGATTTTTCCTAGAGTATTTTTTCTATTACGGCTTGGAAAGGGTAGTTTCAGCCGGACCCACTTTTACCCGGTATAAATACACTAATAATATGTTTTTGAACGGAATTTTGACCTACCAAATGTTTGACAAGACACTAAGGAAAAGAAGACACATGAATTCATCAAGATTTCAACCAACAATCGGTGCAATACGGGAGTTTGTATGGAACAATAGCATTGATGTTTTCTATGTTTTAAAACCTTATTGAGATGACTTTTTACCGTACTATGGACTAATTTCCCTTAGGGAGTTGATATATACGGTGTTTTGATAACTTGATTAGGGATTTGATTCTAGACAATTATTTGAATCAATTAATAAAGTTTTAATTCTTATTAAGAAGTTATTTATTATTTTCTTAATTTAAAGAGAAGCTTTATATTGAAATTCTTTCCATCTTTTGCTCCATATTAACTTCGTGATTCAACCGGGTAATTGAAAGAGCCTCTTGAGTTATTAATTGAACTAGAAAATAGGAAAATATTGGTTAGAAGTTACCCGTTAGGCCATAACCATCATTTTATTAATTGCAATTGCTCACCGCACTTCAATTAGATTAATTACTAAAATTAATGTTTAGTCAAAAGAGGAACATTAACTTTAAGTGTAATCAAATTATTTGTTGAATTCGTGAGACTCAGCAGTATTGTAGAGTGAACTAACTCAAAAATTGGATGACGAGTCAATTGTCTGAAAAAGATAATTTGGAGCTAAATCGAACAACTTGGTGCTTTGAAATATGAGTAGAAGCACAAGAAATTAAACCGTGATCCCGTTAGGGGGTCGAGGACCATGTCTGGAAATCAAAAAGTGGAAGAAAGAATTTACTCCGAGAAAACAACACTGCCGCACTGCATAGGGCGCCGCAGTTAAACAAAGTGTGTTGCCTGTCAAAATTCTGCCCTCTGAAAATCCAGACACACGCGTCGCATAGTGCAGCGCTAGGCGCGGCGCGCCTGTGCATTTTTCCTAAAGTATTTTCTATTTCATCTTGGAAAGGATAGTTTCGTCCTGACCCACTTATACCTGGTATAAATACACTAAAAATATATTTTTGAAGGGACTTTTGACCTACTAAA
>MCJB01051618.1:0-50190 GCA_002018475.1 Nicotiana obtusifolia | reverse complement strand
ATATATATATATATATATATATATATATATATATATATATATATAATATTGTCTCGCTTACTTTTGAAAGCTAAAAATATATAACATTCTATTTTTTTTAACTAATAACTCAAAATACATTCTTTTATTTTGTATTAAAAAAAAAAACTCAAAATATTTTCTTGCTTTTCTAAGTCCTCTTTTCTTGCTTTTGTGAATAAATGGAAGTTCAAAACTATTTTGCTTCAAAAGACTCAAAAATACTTTCGTTCGTGCTTTTTGATAATAAATAGAATCTTAGGAATTCAAGGCAATTAAATTTTTCCTTTCTTCCTTGAAAAGATAAAACAAAATTCAAACAAAAACTATTTCCTTTAAAAATTCACAAAGTAGTCTTTCTTGAAAAAAAAAAAAAATCAAAAATCCCGGAATACTCCTTTCTTCTTCTTAGCAAATTTCATATTTCTTTTAGTATTTTATTTTAGCAAATTTCAAAATGAAAATGGTTGGGTAGCGTCGTCTTTACATAAATAGCCCAAATGTCTCCGAAAGGACTCCGGAAGGCTGTTTGTGCAAAAATGACCACCTATTTCACTTTTGGGCTACTTAGAAAGCACAGCCCTAAAATCTTCCCCTTTGGAGTGCTGAAGGGCCGCATTTACAAAAGTAACTGTTTAGTTAAATATGTGCAAGATTGACTTCTTCATTTGATAATTCGCTGATTTTTTCAATCACCTTAATTTAAATGTGCAGAACGAGCACGAATCTAAAAATGGAGATACTGACTAAGATTACGTTGGGGCTGCACATGTGGTGGAAGGATTTGGGTGAGTCAGGGCAGAACACAGTTAAACGGTATTTGGGCGTTCTCCCGGATTTGCTAACAATTAGACCTAGGGGAGACCTCATAAAGGCCTTAGTCACATTTTGGGACCCGGCCCACAATGTCTTCCATTTCTCAGACTTTGAGCTTACACCAACCTTGGAGGAGATGATCGGGTATATCGGGAAAAATGAAGTTCCATTGAGGCATGGGTATCTGATTGCTCCAAGAGCCGTTACGCCGCATAAATTCCTAGATATGCTGAAAATAAGTAGAGGGGTCCATAACCCAGATCTGGAAAACAGATTTTCTACCCTGCAATTTGTTTATCAACGGTATGGTCATGTAGGGGGCTTTAACGATCCGGAAAGCAAAACCTATAGTAAAGGAAACCGATTGAAATGGGAAGAACACATGTGTTTCGCTTTCATGGTAGCATTTCTGGGTCTCTTAGTATTCCCCAGAAGGGACGGACACATTGATATCCAGATAGCCGGGGTTGTTAGCACATTGCTCACTCAGTCCAAGAGTGTCCTTGCGCCCATAATCGTATCTGAGATTTTCCGAGCCCTCACAGCCTGTAAGGCCAGAGGAAACTTCTTCGAATGGTGCAACCTTTTGTTGCAAATATGGATGGTTGAGCATCTATGTCGGCGTCCTCGGTACATGAGATACACATCGACATAAATGAGCTGCATAGTAGAATTCTAGGCCAGGGTTGAAGGTGTTAGTATGCCCGAAGGGGTCACAGAATGGATATCCCGTTTCCGTTCTGTCACGGCGGAGCAAATAGAATGGACGCTCGGTTGCTCTCCGGTCGACGAAATCCTATATATGCCGGCTACTGGGCCTTATTTTCTCTTAATGGGTCTTAGAAGCATTCAACCCTATGCACCATGTCGGGTCTTGAGACAATTGGGAAGATGCCAATTGGTACCCAAGGATGAAGATCTCAGCCGTCATGCAATTGAAATTAGTGCCGAGGGACAGTTCCCGGAAAAAGCGGTTCGTCAGATTTGGAGCGAATGTCAATACCTACCGGCAAACACTTGTTTTCGGGACATGTCTCGGGGCGAAGTCTCCCCTTGTTATCCAGCATGGCACAAGAAAGAAGCCGAGCCCAGACGACCGGCCAAAAGACCCCACCTCCAAGAGTTTATTAAAGAGTCACAAGCCCAATGGGACTTGTTGGCCAAAGAAAATGAATATAGGGCCATCATAAGTAAATTAGAAAAACAAGTCAGGGATCTTCAGTTCGAGAAAGGTTTGCAAGCGGCAGCAGACGAAGGAGAAAAGAAAAAACTGACTCAGGAAAACGAAGCCCTCAAGGCTCAAATTCAACAGATGAAAATGGCTGCCAGAAATCAAGAAAGAAGTCAGGCAGACAGAAAGCTTATCAGCAGCTTGAGGAAGAAGGTAATAGAATGCCAAGACAGTCTAGTAAAATCTGAGGCAAAACAGGAAAAAATTAGAAAACAATTGGCAGAAAACGCCGAAGGGCGCGCACAGTTTGTCCGGCAAATCAAAAGAAGATATGAAGGAACAATCGCCGACTTGAAAAGAAAGATAACCAGTCTTGAAAATAAAGCAGAGAAACAGGCTCGGAACTTTAAAACAGACAGAGAGCATTGCTATGACCTGATGGCCCAGATGGAACACGATTTGCAACAGATACAGGATCAGAACCGCTGTGACATTCAGGTGCTGAAAGCCCGGCAACAGCAAATAGGGCATCTGCTTCAAGAGAAGGGTATTATCCGAGAAAAGGTCAGGGAAATCGCCAAATATATTGTTGCGAAATGTCAGGCATGCGAAGATATGACTCAAACCACTTTCTCCGTCGCGGTAATGATATTTGTCCTTCAGATAATGAGCGATTTAGAGCAGCTCCGAGGGGATCTTGCACAGAGGCCCGTGGCAAGACCGAACGATGTCCCACGGGCCCCAGGAACTGAAGCCTTAATGTATTCATGATTTTGCAATCTGTATTTTCTTTTCTTATTTTGAATTGTTTCAAGTCTGTTGTAGTTCTTCTTTAAAGATTGAGTTTGTAACAGAAATATTTTATTAATGAAAATTGAAAGTTTACAAAAAAAATTTCTCTATTTGTTCATATTTATTTCCCTAGAATTATGCAGTATTTAATTTAAAAAAAAAAAAGAGCAAGAATAGAACGGAAATAAAAAGTGAAAATCAGAAAGCAGAAGAAAAGGAATAGGCAAAGCTGGAATGAAACACGCAACCATCGGAATACATTTAACTGCTTAGGTGCATCACACCCCAATGTGCGATTACCTATATGTTATTTGCCCAGAACTAACCGGTTCACTGTTGAGTATAGATTTTGCTACTTCGGTAATTGGTTTTGTGGAAATCTGGCATCACATCCATATTTCACAAGGTCGAAGGGAAGTGTTGAAATGGCGTCTGAGATAACGTTGCCAACCATTCCTATCACAGAGGAAAACCCAATTTCAGGCATATTGGTTCCAGAATCGGCAGCTGCAGAAGAAAACAGACTATTGTGTCTTCGCATGATGGAGATGTGGGATGCTTGGACGAATGGAAAGAAACCACCGAGCGCAATTCCAGGATTTCTTGAACTATTTCCCAGGGCTGGTGGGACTACCAACATCCCAATAAGTTACCCATTGGGATATCCCACCATCACTGCCAATTTTGTGGGAACGCCCTCTGAAGATCACCCCCAGGCATCAAATGCCGGTGCGACATCAAATATATTCACTGCACCACCTTGTGCAGCCACAATGCAACCTACTTTTCCCTGGCCAAGTTTCAATCCTTCACCTTTTTCATATCAGGCACAGCCGTTTCCAGTTGAGTCAGCTCAGTTTACCACAACGGCATACCATCAACTGCCTAGATATGAGTTTGCCCTAGGGCAGGAGACAAGCATAAAGACTCCTGATCAAGATGAGATAACTAGAAAGATGAGAAGTCTTGAACAAAGCCTTAAAAACATACAAGGTCTAAGCGGACAGAAAAGCGTATCATACGCGGACCTATGTATGTTTCCTCACGTGCATCTGTCGGTGGGCTTCAAAACACTAAAGTTTGAAAAATACAATGGGCACGGAGATCCTATTGCTCATCTCAAAAGGTACTGTAACCACTTAAGAGGAGCGGGTGGAAAAGAAGAGCTCCTCATGGCCAATGTCGGGGAAAGTTTAGTAGGTATTGCCTCTGAATGGTATATGGACCAGGAGATGTCCCGATGGCACATTTGGGATGATCTGGCAAGAGATTTCGTTCGACAGTTCCAATACAATATCGATATTGCGCCGGACCGAAATTCCTTAGCAAATTTGAAGAAGAAAGCTACTGAAAGTTTCAGAGTATATGCTGTCAAATGGCGCGAACAGGCGTCGAGGGTAAAACCTCCTATGGATGAGGCTGAAATGGTCATGGTTTTTCTGCAAGCACAAGAGGCTGACTATTATCAAAATATGATGTCAGCGATGGGGAAGCCATTCGCTGAAGCCATAAAGATTGGCGAAATGGTAGAAAATGGCCTAAAAACAGGACGAATTTTAAGCCAATCCGCAATCAGAGCCACCTCCCAAGCCATTCAAGGCGGGTCTGGAGGTTTAGCTAACAGGAAAAAGAAAGAAGAATCATCAATGGCTGCCTCAGGTACAAGAAAACCTCAGCCGCCTAGGCCTCTCTTCTCTGGACGAGCCCCACAACACTACTACCCCCACCAGGACATAGCTTATACCCATCCGCCATACGCAGTCATGAATGCCCAGCCATATGGCAGGCCTCAACAACTATTCAATCAAAACAGAGCTCCGCCTCCTAGAAATCAGCCTCCATACCATACCTATTATAATCATTGACCCCAACGAAATAATTTCCGTGCTCGAGAGCCACCAAGGAAAAATTTCACACCCATTGGTGAGTCTTATTCAAGCTTGTTTTCGAAATTGGTCCAAATGGGTTTGCCTCAGCCTGTTCCCCCGAACAGGCAATACCCAGAATCGCCCTCCTATCAAAGAGGCACCCGATGTGCATACCACTCCGGGGCCGAAGGGCACGATAAAGAAAACTGCTGGACACTAAAAAGGGTAGTGAAAGACTTGATCGAACAGAAAAGAATAGTGCTAAGGGATGAGGACGTCCCCAATATAACTAATAATCCACTACCAGCTCACGACAACGGGCCAGTTATTGGAATAATTTGTGAGGACAAAGAGTTCAACCCAGCTTTGAAGGCTATCATCGCCATAGCCAACACAGAAATAAAATCAAAAGCTGTCTCAAACTAGGACAACACAGAGAAGAAAAGCCAAAGTATTCCTCCAAAGGTGGAAGAGAAGTCAAAAGCTGAAATCAAGTCATTGCCATCCAAAGATGCTGTTCTTTACATCCCCCGAGGGCACAAAAAAGAGTAGAAGCCATTAAGCCTCCCAAGAGATTTGAGTTAAATAAACAAAAAACTCAAATGTATGTGCCAAAAGGAACCTATGTGGTTCGGGGAGCCTGTGGTCATCGGTCGCGTGCCACAAAGGCCCATGACGGATCCCACTGTCGTACCATGGAATTACAGCAAGACAGCGGTAACATACAAGGGTAAAGAAATCTTGGGAGAAAGTCAGGAAGACAAACCGGTTGAAAGATATCTCAATTTAAGGGAAGTAAACAGTGCTACCAAGAAATGCTTCCCGTCTAAGAAACCGGTAAGTCCTGAGGAGGCAGAGGCATTCTTTCAAAATATAAAAACAGCAGATTACGAAATCATCGATCAACTCCGGCAATCCCTCGATCAAGTTTCTCTTCTGTCACTGTTAATGAGCTCAACTGAGCATCAGAGGGTCTTGCTCAAAACCCTAAATGAAGCCTATGTCCCTGTTGAAACTATAATAGAGTAGCTGGAAAGGATGGCTGAAAGGTTTTTTGTAACCCACCAAGTTTCTTTCGGCAAAAATGATTTACCCCCGGAGGGGGCTGCCCACAACAAAGCCCTTCATCTAACAGTCAAATGTGAAGGGTACTATGTGAAAAGAGTCATGATAGATGGAGGCTCTGTGGTAGATATTTGCTCGCTTTCAACCCTGCAGCGCATGGAAATATGCACAAAGAAAATCAGGCATAATGATGTATGCGTACGCACCTTCGACGGTTTAAAAAGGGACACTATTGGAGAGATCGACTTGATTCTGACTATCGGACCGGTCGATTTCGAAATAACTTTCCAAGTTCTGGATATGGACACCTCCTACAATTTTCTTTTAAGACATCCATGGATCCATGCAGCAGCAGCTGTGCCCTCCACTCTCCACCAAATGGTCAAATTTGAACACGAAAATCAGGAGATCGTGGTTCACGGAGAGGACGAACAATCAATCTATCGGGATGCATTGGTCCCATGCCTGGAAGCAAAAGAAGGAAGCGAGCATATAATCTACCAAGCTTTCGAAATTGTGGTTGCAGACCAGTATGAGGAAGGAAACCCTTGTCCTCAACCCTTTTTGTCAAATGCATCAATAATGGTGGCCAAGGAAATGATCAGACATGGCTACCAACCTGGAAAAGGGCTCGGGAGATCGCTGCAGGGAACAGCTGAGCCCATCACCTCGACTGCTAACAAGGGATTCTTCGGGTTAGGTTTCCGGCCCACGCCAGTTGATTTCAAATGGGCAAAGAAGAGGAAAAATGATGGTTGGGTATTGACTAAGCCAATCTTGCCCTTATACAAAACATTCTTCAAGCCTAAGTATGTTGACGAAGAGGAAGATGAAGCCTTTACAGCTGAAGAAATTGAGGAAATTTGTGGGGCTATGAAGCAAATGTTATATGAAACCCACATGGTTCAGGAAGGGGAAGGCTCAAGCACCGCTGAGGTGCTGTACATGGGGCCCGACGCCAAATTACAAAACTGGAAGTCTACGCCCTTCCCAATCAGGCGGGAGTCCCGGTAGACTCGTCTTGCCACCTTTTCTGCATCACGAGTTATCCCAGGGTGTAACTCGGATGTTTCTTTTTAGTTTCTCATCTTTTTTCAAATGTAAACCCTGTTAACTTAAAATTCAATGAAATGAAAATCAATATTTCATCATTCATCTCTTCTGATTCTGTTATTTTACTTTTCTTTCTTCTTTTCAGTTCTAGTAATGCGGCTTTAAATAACATGACATGCTTGCGGACTTCATGCCCAGATCCAAATGCGCTATCTAATTGTGATGTAATGAATCAAGAACCGGAATATAATGAAAAAGAGGATTTTAATGAAATAAATCGAGAATTGGAACAATTCGAGAATAAACCTAAGCCAAATTTAAATGATACCGAGCCGGTTAATTTGGGTAGTTCTAAAAAAATCCGAGAAACCAAGATAAGCATTCACACAGATGGAAAAACTGGAGATGCACTAATCCAACTCTTGTTTGAGTTCAAAGATGTTTTTGCTTGGTCATACGATGACATGCCAGGGCTCAGTGTTGACATGATGGTTCATAAATTGCCGACATACCCTGATTATCCCCCTGTTCAGCAAAAGCAGAGAAAGTTCAAAACTGATATCAGTGACACGATCAAAGAAGAGATCACAAAGCAGCTCAAAAGCAGGAGTAATCCAGGTAGTTCAGTACACCACATGGCTAGCCAATGTAGTCCCAGTGCCAAAGAAAGACGGGAAAACCCGAGTGTGCGTGGACTACAGAGATTTGAACAAAGCAAGTCCCAAAGACAACTTTCCTTTGCCAAACATCCATATCCTGGTTGATAATTGTGCCAAACATGAAATACAATCCTTTGTGGATTGTTATGCAGGATATCATCAGGTGTTGATGGACAAAGAAGACGCTGAAAAGACAGCATTCACCACACCTTGGGGGATATACTGTTACAGGGTCATGCCATTCGGATTGAAAAAGACCGGGGAAACATATATGAAGGCCATGACTACCATTTTCCACGACATGATGCATCAAGAGATAGAAGTGTACGTGGATGATGTAATCATCAAATCCAAAACAAAGGAAGATCATGTCCGAGATCTAAGGAAATTCTTCGAGAGGCTGCGCAAGTACGATTTGAAGCTGAATCCAGCCAAATGTGCGTTTGGAGTCCCATCTAGCAAGATCTTGGGTTTCATAGTCAATCGAAGAGGCATTGAGCTAGATCCAACCAAGATAAAATCTCTTCGGGATCTACCCCCTCCCAAAACCAAGAAAGATGTCATGAGTCTTCTGGGAAGATTGAACTATATCAGCCGGTTCATTGCTCAACTGACTTCTACATGTGAACCCATATTCCGTTTGTTAAGGAAAGATGCGGCCATTAAATGGACAGATGAATGCCAGGAAGCTTTTGACAAAGTCAAAACATATCTGTCGAATCCACCAGTGTTGGTCCCACCTGAACCAGGGAGACCTTTGTTCTTGTATCTGACAGTCCGGGAAAACTCTTTCGGCTGTGTCCTCGGGCAACATGATGTGACCGGAAGGAAAGAACAGGCCATCTACTACCTGAGTAAGAAATTCACCAGCTATGAAGCCGAGTATACTCTGCTGGAAAGAACTTGTTGCCCTTTAACTTGGGTCGCTCAGAAGTTGAGACATTACTTGCAAGCATACACCACCTACCTCATAACCAGGTTGGATCCTCTAAAATACATATTCCAGAAGCCGATGCCCACTGGGAGATTAGCGTTGGCAGATCCTGCTCATAGAGTTTGACATAGTCTATGTCACTCACACGGCAATGAAAGCCCAGGCGTTGGCAGACCATCTGGCTGAAAACCCGGTTGATGATGAATACCAACCTTTGAACACTTACTTCCCGGACGAGGAGGTAAATTCAATTGAGGTGATATCCGAAGACACCAATACTTGGAAGATGTTCTTCGATGGAGCAGTAAATGCAAAAGGTGTTGGGATTGGGGCAATCTTGATCTCGCCCGATGGTCAGCATTATCCGGCCACAGCCAGGCTTCAGTTTTTCTGCACAAACAACACGGCTGAGTATGAAGCTTGCATTATGGGTATGAATATGGCGATCGCCAGGATGTTGAATATTTGTTAATCATCGGAGACTCGGATTTGATTATCCGACAAGCCCAAGGAGAATGGGAGACCCGAGACGTCAAGCTTATTCCATATAGACAATATGTGGAAGATCTGAGTAGACGATTCGAATCAATAGAGTTCAGATACATCCCACGTTGTCACAACGAATTAGCTGACGCACTGGCTACTTTGGCCTCGATGCTACCATACCCAGGCAATGCCCTCATTGATCCTCTGGAGATCCAGATCCGCGAAAGGCATGGTTATTGTAACACGGTTGAAGTAGAAACAAGTGCTCAACCATGGTATCACGACATTAAGAGGTTTCTGAAAACTAAAGAATACCCGGATCAAGCCAGTGGAGACCAAAAGAGAACCATCAGACGACAAGCAAGTGGTTTCTTTATAAGTGGTGATATCCTATACAAAAGGACCCCGGACCTCAATCTGTTAAGATGCGTTGATGCCGAGGAGGCTGGAACAATCATGCACGAAGTGCACGTAGGAGTGTGCAGACCTCACATGAACGGATATGTCTTGGCAAAGAAAATCCTCAGAGCGGGCTATTACTGGTTGACCATGGAAAAGGACTGTTTCAGCTTTGTTTGGAAATGCCATCAGTGTCAGGTGCACAGTGATTCGATTCATGCACCTCCCGCAGAACTACATCCCATGTCATCACCTTGGCCATTTGTTGCCTGGGGCATGGATGTCATAGGGCCGATCGAGCCAAAAGCCTCAAATGGGCACAAATTCATATTGGTGGTCATCGATTACTTCACAAAATGGGTTGAAGCAATCACCCCCAAATCTCTTACCAAAAAAGCTGTGGTGGATTTCGTGCATTCCAATCTTATATGCCGTTTTGGTATCCCTGCGACCATCATCACAGATAACGCAGCAAACCTGAATAGTCATTTGATGAGTGAAATATGCGAACAATTCAAAATAACGCATAGGAACTCTACTCCATATCGGCTCAAGGCCAATGGTGCCGTAGAAGCAGCAAACAAAAACATCAAAAAGATTTTGAGGAAGATGATTCAAAGTTCCAGGCAATGGCATGAAAAGTTGCCATTTGCATTATTGGGGTACCGCACCACTGTGCGCACATCGATTGGAGCAACTCCATATCTTTTGGTTTATGGCACTGAAGCCGTGATACCTGAGGAAGTTGAAATTCCTTCCCTGCGGATTATTGTCGAAGCTGAAATTGAAGATAGCGAGTGGGTCAAAACCCGCCTGGAACAGCTAACCCTGATCGATGAAAAGCGAATGGTCGCAGTCTGCCATGGGCAATTATATCAGCAAAGAATGGCTCGTGCTTACAACAAGAAAGTACGACCCAGAAAGTTTGAAGTGGGGCAACTCGTTTTAAGACGAATTCTTCCCCATCATCAGGAAGCCAAAGGAAAGTTCGCTCCTAATTGGAAAGGACCATATATCATCAGAAAGATATTGCCGAGAGGAGCGCTGTACTTGGGCGATATTGACGGAAATGATCCCGAGACAGCAGTGAATGCAGATGCAGTCAAAAGGTACTATATGTAACTTTTTCGATTGAGATGACGAATGCTTTCATTCTCGCTACCCCAAACACTCCAATCCTTTGCTAACCCATTGAGCCGGTTATTCTTCTTTTATTACCCTCTTTGGAACTCGAAAGCGTCACTGCAAAGTTTAGTTGAAAAGAAAAAAGAAAAAGAAAAAGAAAAAGAAAAAGAGATATATAAAAAAAAAAAAAACAAACAAACAAAGAAGAAAACAAAACAAAAATCCAAAACCAACGTAGCCTGGACTACGTCTGACTTGATTCCGAAAGGATACGTAGGCAGCCTCTCCCTGAGGTTCAGTCACACCAAAATAAAAACCCAAATTCCCCCAAAAAATAAAACTGGGGCAGACGTTATAACGGTTTGGAGGTATTCGCCTGAAATGTTCCAAAGTTGTAGTTAAATCAAATTCTCTTTTACCAAATCCCATTCAAGTCCTTTAGATCAATCGGTGAAAGGTTTCCAAGTCAGGGAATGCATTCAAAATGAGAGAAATAAAATGAGAGAGTCTTATTGGTGAAAATCCACACGGGCACCGTAAGGCGACGTGAGCAGAGAAATTGAAAATGAGAGAGTCTTGTTAGTGAAAACTCGCAAAGAGCACTACAAGGCGACGGTAAGAAGAGAAATAAGAGAGGTCAATTGGCGAAGACCCGCAAAGGGCGCCATTGATCGAAAAGCAGGAATCCTCGCCACTATTGGTACTAAAAGAGTCCTGGCAAGGTTTCTCGGTTTCAGAATACGGATTGTGATGGGTTCATAAGAAAGTTGGATAGTTGCGCAGATCGGTCATCCAGTCCACGAAGCATGTCATGCCTATGTGAAGTCTGCATACACCCCAGATAAGTCCTTCTCTCTTCCCCGTAAGGGACGCTTTTCTAAATTCATTCTCTTGCTTTTCTTTTCTTTGAATCCCTTTTGGTCTAATTCTACTCCCGAAACTAATACAAAGAAAAGATGTCAAGACTGGTTCTACAGGGTCCCGCTTAATAACAGCCAGATCCAAAAGAATGTACTAGCCTCAGTGGGTGCATTGAGTCGACCCCGACTGGCCGTGATGGCTGATGCTCCGAAACCCCAAAGTTGTGAAAAATGAGAAGAAAGCCAAAAGAAGAACCCCAGAGACAAGAAAAGGTCAAAAGACAAAACCCCATATGGGCAAGTTTTCACAACAAGTGTACAAAATTGGGTCCCTCGGTTCAAGAAAGAAATCAACTTTCAGAAAACCAAGCAAGAAGCAGAGGTTCTCGCCAAAAGTTAGGCCGGGATCGAGTGATCAGAATCATCAAGGCCACAAAACCAATCATCGTTTCAAACTAACAATTGCTCTTTGCTTGAAAACAGGAAATTGGTGCAATCCAAAGCTGTCTTACAAGATGCAGGTACAACCAAAAGGAAACTGCACAAAGGCCAAAACAACTTTAAAGCATTAGTCATAGGGAAGTCTCCTCTAATCTCTTCCCTGCATTATTTTGCATTTCTTTGGCATAACCCAGAGACCCTTTATTATTCTGTCATCCTCGGCATAACCCGTGGATCCCTCTGGTATAACCCAAAGATCTTAACTCTCATCCTCGGCATAACCCGTGGATCCCTTTGGCATAACCCAAAGGTCTTAACTGTCATCCTTGGCATAACCCGTGGATCCCTTTGGCATAACCCGAAGGTCTTAACCTTCATCCCCGGCATAACCAGTGGACCTCTTTGGCATGACCCAAAGATCTTTGTTTTATCCCCGGCATAACCCGTGGACCTCTTTGGCATAACCCAAAGATCTTTGTTTTCCATTTTCCCCGGCATAACCTGTGGATCCCCGGTATAACCCGTGGACCTCTTTAGCATAACCCAAAGACTTTATGTTTTTTTATCCCCGGCATAACCCGCGGACCTCTTTGGCATAACCCAAAGATCTTTGTTTCCCTTTTCCCCAGCATAACTCGTAAGCTCCCCGGCATAACCCGAGGACCTCTTTGGCATAACCCAAGGACCTTTATTTTCTGTTATCCCTGACATAACCCGTGGACTCCTTGGCATAACTCAAGGACCTTTTCCTTTTATCCTGGCATAACTTAGGAATTCTTTTCTTTTTTCCCAGTAGAATCGGTCGATAACACCCTCGGCATAACCCGAGAACTTTACTTTTTCCAGCATAACTCGGTCGGCTTCCCAGCATAACCTGGCAATCCTTCCTTTATTTTATTGTCTAGTTTTTAGTTACAAATAACTCACAAATTTTTCCCAATGGAAACTGGGACATGATAGTTTTGTTCATTTGATTTGGTTTGGTGTCTGAGCAGGTTCCCCCTCGAGGCACTAGGTTGAGATGATTAAAAGAATGAGTCTCAATCCAGAATAAAGAAAAGAAGAGAACAAAAGGGACCAAATTCAAATGCTGCAATGAACAAGGATGCGACATATTCAAAATTTGACGGAAGTCATAAGCCTCGCATGTTTTGCCTTGATTCAAAAATCAAAGAAAGAATAAACACCGACAATTGGTGAACATCAAGAAGTTTCAGATCAGAATCTGCCTCGAGAACCAGCAAAGACTCAAGATCAAGCTTCAAGAAATCTGTAGATAGGAATCTTGTAATTCATAGTTTAGTAGACATAGCTAGTTTAGCTTTTATTTTTCATTTTGGTGTAATAAGGAGCGCAGCAAGCAGTAATAGCAGCAGCAACAGCGAAAATCACAGTTTCCTGTTAGTCCATCTACCAAACTCCCCGAACTACACTGACCTGATTCCTTTATAGCCAAGGATATGTAGGTAATCTTTGAAGCAAGGTTCGGTCAGACTCTTTTCAAAATGCTTCTCATGGAGTTTCGGATAGGCAAAAATCCCGTAGAATTGCTCATCTTATCTTTGCCCGAAAACCCTTCGTGTCTCCGAGCAAAGAGGGGCAGCTGTGAACACCTAATTTTTGCCATACCCGAAACAATTCTATAAATCAATAAAATAGTTTTTAATTAATTATTATCCATTTTAGGAGTTTTATTAGATTTTTAATTACTTATATTTTTCTTGTTTGGTTTAATTTTTAAGTACTTAACTCATGAAAATACCCAAAAATATCATGCATTGCATTTAGGTTATTTTTATATTTTTTGGATTAAATTAGTAGTTGTTAGTTTTATAAAATTGAAAAATCATAAAAAATAATTTATTTTACACTTGTCTTAATTTTTAATCTTTAATTCCTAGAATCAAGCGTTATAATAATTTTTATAAATAGTTATTTAGTTTAATTTCACATTTAGGTAAATTAGGATTTTTAATTACTAAATCTTCTAGTTTTTAAAATTAGAAAAAAAATAAATTAAAAACAAAAGAAATTAAGAAAAGGAAATAAGGAGAAAGAAAATTGGACTGGGCCATTTTTTTAAAATTAAATCAGGCCCAATTGAAAGCTTCCGGACCAGCCCAAACCATTCCCCCTTTCTTCAAACCAAAACGACCCTGTTTCGTTTAAATGGCTCATCTGAGCCGTTGATCTTAATAGATCCAACGGCTCAGAACTCCCCCCACACCCCCTATAAAACTGTCGGAATTAACCCTTACCCCCCATTTCCTTCGTCCCAAATAACCCCCCTGTAATACCCCAAACCCTAGCCGCTAAGCATCGGCAGCCATGTCTTCCTTTTCCCCTCAAATCCACCCCAAAATCGTTTACAATCACACACAAACAACAATCGATCCCTTCTCACCCCGAAACTACACTCCAGTTCAACCTAAATCCCTAAAAAGCATTCCAATTTTTAAGTCAAAAAGTCAGAAACCCTAAAATTCAAAATCGAAGCTTTGTAGAGCCGATTTTGAACCAAAACGGACTTTAACCGTGTGTTCTTACAAGAACACACGGTTAAAGTCGATTTTGGTTTTAAAAATCAAAATTTTAAGGAGATTTTAGTTCGAGGTAACTATTTTCCCTTTTTCTTTCCATTTTTTTTTGTTTTCTGTTAATGATTAGTTAGGTATTCTCATCTCCTACTCCTTTCTTTACTTATTTAGTTTTTGATTTTTTTAGCGGTCATAAAAGCAGTCTGTTTCTTGTTCTTTGGTAGTCCATAGATTAGTTTAAAATGGTCGAGCCGTCAAGACTCAATAATGGTTATAGTTTAAAGAGGTCACGGATGAAAATAGGTTTTTGAAACGGAAGCCCAAAAGATTGGGTTGAAATACTGTTTGGACCGGGTCATTTTGACCCATAAGATGATTAAAATCAGAAATGGGTTAATCTGAGTAGTAATCTATAGAAACTTCTAGAAAACCCTTAGTGGCAATTAAATAAACCAAAAGGGAAACATTGGGGGGCAAAAGATACTTTTAAAAAGTTAAAAACAGAAATCTATTAAGGGGGATCTCTGGTCACGCACATGCAAAATTTGTTGAGGGGGAGGGTGATATTGTGTGAGTGGAATTCTTGATAACAGAAAATCTAAAATAAAAATCTAAAATATTCTGATTTTTGGAATATAAAAAGGGGACTGGATAGACGAAAGGAGAGATTTTTTTTGGGAGCACTCATAGATATCATCATCATTCATAGAGTCATTCAACTACACGGATACAATTACTATTCCAAAAAGAAAATTAGAATCCTAAGAAAGCAGTAAACTTCTAAGTGTTCTGCTAAATCTTTGGCATTTTGATTTTTGAAGTGGATCGAGCTGTGGTTGTTGTTTGCTTGCCGTTTCCTTGTCAAAGTTGTTTAAGTGTTTGCTTTATATAGGTATGTTCGAATACATCCCTGTAATTTCAAATTAAAAGCATGAATGAAGTGAGTTATTTGCTGTTTAATACTGCACGATTGGCAGATTTACTGGTTCAATCTCTCTTGTCCTTGAGGTTATGTTCGTTCTGCTTAGTTTGCTCACTTATGATTGATAATTATTTCTGTGTCACTGAATGACTATTGTTGTGCGTGTTCTCTCTTACTTGAGATTCTGTTTCTGTTTGTTCTGCTTAGTTTGCTCACTCATGACTGATAATTAGTTTTTGTGTCACTGAATAACTATTGTCGTACATGTTCTCTTTTCATTGAGGTTCTGTTTTGGTCTGCTTAGTTTGCTCACTCGTGACTGATAATTATCTATGATCGTACTGAGTTTGATTGAAATTCTGGTTCAGAACTGCTCTTAAATTATTAGTGGTTATGAATAATTGTTGGTCTTCTGTTAATAACTTTACTGCTCTGATATATAACACCTAATTTACTGTAAAATAGCATTTGCTCGACCAAAAACAGAACATTTAGTTGATATACTCGAAGTTAATTACAGTAAGAACCAATCTACATCCCATCTCTGCTGTTCTGATTAATCTTCCTTATAATTGTATAAGTAATATTGAATCTGATAGAGTTCATGCCAATGAATACACACTGAATTCTGTTTTCTGTTTGGAATTAGGCTATTTTCTGCGATTTAAAACATGGCTGTTGCGAAGATTCAAAACATAAGTACTTCTAAAATCTGCACACTGTGCTTATAGATATAGAACTAAAATTCAAAGAATGACTGTGCCTGAAATCGATATAAAAACTCAAAAACCTGGAATTAGTGACAAACTTTAAATCATGGCTGTTTCTGAAATTAGTGTAAAATTCTAATTTTCAGCTGTTTTTCGAGTACTGATGCTAAAAATTAACAAATAGTCGTTGTTCTGGAAATAGCGCTATTAGTGTAAAATTCCGAATATAGTTGTTTTATGGAGTTAATGGTTAGGTTTGTAATTGGGCTCATGTTGATTGGCCTGTTTTAAGTTTTCTGTTCTGGAAATAGTGCGGTTAATGTAACATTCGGAATGTAGTCGGTTTTTTTATGAAGTTGGTGGCTATGTCTGTAATTGGGCTCAAGTTGATTGGCCTGTTTTAAATTTGCTATTTTGGAAAAAGTGTTGTTAATGTAACATTCGGAATATAGTCGTTTTTTTATGAAGCTGATGGCTATGTTTGTAATTGAGTTCATGTTGATTAGCCTATTTTTAAATTTGCTGTTCTGGAAATACTGCCGTTAATGCAAAATTCGGAAGGTAATTATTTTTATGAAGTTAATGGCTATATTTGTAATTGGGCTTATGTTGATTAGCCTATTTTAAGACCCTAGAGCCCAAGTAGACCCTATGTTTAACTAGAAAATAATTAAGTTCCCTGCTATTGGTTTGACACTTTACACATAAAGATTTGCTTAATTAATAGAGGTGAGCCATCCAATTAACAACGATCACTTATGGCCCTCTTAATAATTAAATACAAGGTTTTAAACATTTAAGCCTTAACGCTTCAAACCTTCGTAGCTTGCTTTTAGGCGCGATTAACAACATTGTGACTATGAGTACGATTCCCGTGACATAGTAACAATGTCAATTTTGAGGGTGCCTTTAGGTGACTAGATTTCAATAAAACTCAAATAATAGAAGTGTTCAAATAATTTGAGGCGTGCCATGCCAAATGAAATTCCCAAATACATGGCCCTCATTAATCAAATACTTAGAAAATCGAGGTGCGCTGTTTAGTGAATTTCATGGCCCTCGAAAATCTAAAAACGTATAGTTGGTTTAGGTGCATTATTCTAATAACTTAATTCCCAAAACCCGGGTGCACATTTATGTGACCCAAAATCCAAATCTCGATGTTTAATGAAGATGTGTTACGGATCACGGGTGCATTTATGTGACATGGTCCATGACATATTTTAGATTAACATTGCAATTCTCCAATAATTGTGAAAGCAAAAAGCGGGATAAAGTAAAATACACTATAGGCTAGAAATATGTGTTAAAATCAGATAATAAGCCGATTATAACAATTGAGCGACTGTGCTAGAACCATGGAATCCAAGGGTGCCTAACACCTTCTCTCGGGTTAACAGAATTCCTTACCTAGAATTTCTAGTTCGCAGACTTCATTAAGAAAGTCAAAAAATTTTCTCGATTTGGGATAAAACCGGTGACTTGGGACACCAATCTAAAATTCCAAGTGGCGACTCTGAAAATAAATTAAATAATCTCATTTCGATTAATATCACTTTAATTAAAAAAAACTCTTTTATATACTCCTCACGGGGTATACGAAAAAGAGGTGTGACACGTACCAGTGTCGGTTCCTGAATTTAGAAGTTCATTGTTGCTTAAGCTTGAATTTGGGTTGCGATTCGTTGAATTCATGTTGTTTGAGGTGGTTTTTGGCCTCGGGTAGGTCCATTAGGTGTTTTGGAACTAGTTGGTATACTCGGACGAGGTCCCGAAGGCCCCGGGTGTGTTTCGGATCGATATTGGATCATTATGGACTTGTGTAAATCTGCCGAAGCTGGGTTGTTTCTAGAGTCTTTGCACCTGTGGAGGGATTGGCCGCAGGTGCAGGCTTGCAAATGCATGCCACTGGTCGGAGAATCGGATTTTGCTTAGGCCAGCTAGGATCGCAGGTGCGATCAATTGTCTGCAGAAGCGGACTCGCGGATGCGGAGGGTACCTTCGCAGAAGCGGAACTTTGGGAGACAGCCTTGGGCTTGACCGCAAATGAGGTCCTTTCTCCGCAGAAGCAGAAGCTCTGGACTTAAGTTGGGACCGTACCTACGATAGTTTTTCTGCAGGTGCGGCATCACATAAGCGACCCATTGGCCGCAGAAGCGGAAGTTGCTGGGCGGAAAAGGGGAATTCGAGGGTTTGATTTCATAATTGATTTTGGGACTTTGAGAGCTCGGTTTGAGGAGAAATTTTGAGGGATATCAAAGGAATTATTTGGGTAAGGATTCTTGACTCGTTTTTGATTAATTTCCATGAATCTACTGTTAATTACATTTTTTAATTAGTGTTTTGGAGTTTAAAAATTGGGGAATAATGAAGGAAATTTCTTAGGCCGAATTTTGGGGATTTGAGCGGGATTTTAGTGTTGGATTTGTGTAATTCTTGTATGGTTGGACTCAGTATTGAATGGGTGTTCAGTTTTTTGTAATTTTGGTCGGGTTCCGAGACGCGGGGCCGGGTTGACTTTTTGGGGCGATTTTTCAATTCTTTGCTAAGATCATAATTTATTCATTTAAATTAGTTTCCTATAGTTATATTTATAGTATGAAATTATTTTGGCTAGATTTGAGCTTTTCGGAGTTGGAAAATTGAGGGAAAGGCCTTCTGATTGATTAATTTAGCATGGTTCGAGGTAAGTGACTTGTCTAACCTTGTGCCGGAGATATTCTCCTTAGGATTTGGTACTGTTGTGATAAAATGTAATATGTGAAGGCCGTACACAAGGTGACGAGTGCGTACACGGGCTAAATATGGAGATTCCGATTTTAGCTACGTAACTTCTTTTTTATGCCTCAATTGAGTCACTTTAGCAGGTTGTAGTCATCATGTTTAGCCTAATTTCAAATGTCTACTTGTCTTATCTCTTATTTGCAACTTGTACTACATGTTTAGTTGAATTTCTTGCTTCATAGTTTCGTACTCATTATTTAACTGTGGAAATTCCTTACTTGAGATTTGCTATCCTTGAAATATCTTGCTGTTGAGTTTGGTATTGAGTTATAAAGGTCGTGGTTTATATTGAGGCAAGGTGTAAGTTGTGAAGTGTCATTTTATTTAGTTGTTATGCTTGGGCTTCCGTGTTATTGTTGAGGTGATTGTTTGGTTGTGTGCACAAGGTTTCTACCGTGCTGTTGTTACTATTGGCATGAGGTTTCTTCCGTGTTACTGTTGTTATGTTTGGTTGTGTGCACAAGGTGGGCTTGATACGCGTGGCTAGTAGAGGAACTACTAGAAGCCATGTGATGTGATAAGGTGGGCTAAAATACGGGGTGCTATTTTGGGGAAAATGATTTTCAAAACTAAATGTAGAGGCTCCCGTGGTGATATAAGGAAAAGACTGTGAGCTACTTTCATGATTTGGGACTACGAGGCGGTACCTCGGGAGTGCACTTGCTGATCTTCTTTATTTGCTGTATTGTTTGGTTGTTGTTTCCTTAACATGTAAATTTTCTTGTTTTCCTTTCGTGTTGTATTAGATTTCCTTGATTTTGTGTTGTTACTTCCTGTAAATTTATTATTGTTTCACTGCGCTGTCATTTTCATTATATCATTATATCTTTTGTCTATATCCTTATTATCTCCAGTAGGGTCCCTGACCTCATCACTACTCTATCGAGGTTAGGCTTGGCACTTACTGCATACCATTATGGTGTACTCATACTACGCTTCTGCACATATTTTCTGCAGATCCAGGTACATCCTATCAGCCTCGGTATTAGCACGTGAATGGCTTGCTTTAATGACTTCAAGGTACACTTGCCCGCGTCCACAGGGCCTCGGAGTCCCCTATACCCTGTTCTTCCTTATTTCGTTATGTTTTGATAGACAGTGATGTATAGGATTGTCCGACATTGTAGCTAGAGCTTGTGACTTGTATCTCACCGGGTTTTAAGAAATTGTACGTATTGAGCTTATAGTCTATTGATGAAATTGTTGAAGTTCTGAAATTTTAAGTTTTTATTTGATATTTTCGTATATTGTTAGGCTTACGTAGTCTTAGAGACTAGGTGCCATCAAAACATCCTACGGAGGAAATTTGGGGCCGTGACAAAAGCAAGCGGGTTTGGACTATTTACCTTTATGTCATCACTTATTCCATGTTATCTCTTATTATATACTTTGATTGCTACTTGATCTTACTTTTTATCCATGTCTTACTTGTTATCTGTTGTTTAATTGCTACTTGTTTGATTTATTCATTTCTCGCTCAATATCTGCTTACTAGCTATATGTTCCTACCTGAATTAATTGTATTTCATTATTTCATGTTTTACTAGACTTTATTGTCTTTATATTACTTGTTGCACTTTATTATGTTATTCCAATTTTTGTGAGTTCTTTAGCTATTCATGTATCGCTGATTTGTAAAGAATTATGAATACGAGGTATTGGTTCTGTTGGGACTGGTAGTTCCTTGATGTTCTGTACGCTTTATTTTCCTTTTGTGTTGAGATTTCATTATCAGTTGCGTTGAGTTGTTTATGTTTATGTGTTGATATTAGGAACGGATTGCGCGCCGCAATAATATTGAAATGAATTGATATAAGGATTGGGTTGCACGCGGTAACAGATAATGATATGATATGATATGATATTGGGATTAGGTTTCATGCTGCGACAGATATTGTTATAAATAATGGGATCGGATTGCGCACCGCAACATGTATTATGATAATTATTGGGATCGGGTTGCATGCCGCAACAGAGTATGATGTGTTGTATCTGTTTGTGGTTGTAGAGTCTTATCTCGGTACTGTGATATGAGATTTGAGATAATGTTATTTTGGGGCATCTCTAATAGTTGACTTGCACATCCATTTCTATGAGTTTACTGCTTTATCTATACATCCGTATTATGTTAGTATTATTCGTACATATTTATTGTAAGTGTCTTGCCATAGTCTCGTCACTACTTCATCGAGGTTAGGCTCGGCACTTATATAGTACATGGGGTCGGTTGTACTCATACTACTTTTCTGCACTTTTTATGCAGATCCGGGTGTTGGTCCCAGCGATGTGTAGAGGAGTTCGCTTGGATCTTACTTGCCCAGGAGACTTGAGGTAGAGCTGCGGGCATTCACAGTCCCTAAAGTCCCCTTCTACCTTGTTTTCACTGTTTATTTTGCTTCAAATAGATGTATTTCATTTAGACCTTATTTGTAGTATTCTAGTTGTTCATGTACCCGTGACTCCAGACCACTCATATGTTTAGACTGCGCTAAGTTTGTATTTATCACATCTATTTCAGATTATTTCAGTTTTGTATTATTAATGATCTGCTTTTAAATTGCTAAAAAAATGGTTAAGTAATTAGCTAATGTTGGCTTGCCTAGCAAGTGAATGTTAGGCGCCATCGCGGTCCCACCAATGGGATTTCGGGTCGTGACAATTTGATCATGAGATTCGAATGTGTGGATTCTACTTACTCTTCTTGATTTTGTTGAGAGGGCACATGATTTCACGATGGATAGATTATGTTATTAGACTTTTCTTTGATGTTGAACATTCAAGCCATGAGTACATTGTGACAATGAGTCATCTTTTGAGGCTAGGATTGTTATAAGTATGTTGTCTTTGTTGTGAATACTAGCATAATTTAAGGAAAGTGTGTGTTGAATGCATATGCTAGAGCATAGTTGTTGCTATCAACCATTATCATAGGTATAGTATGCTTTGAATGGTAGGAGCTTAATTTGTTTCGACTATTATAGCTGTGTTTTATTCGAGGACGAACAAAGATTTAAGTGTGGGGTGATGATGTTTGACATATTTTGATATGTTTCGGTATTAATTTACTCGATTTTTATCACTCTGTGGTTCTAGTTTGTGTGAAATGGAGCCAATTTAACTTGATTATTGAGTTTATATTAATTGAATGTTAATGTGATTTATTAGGAATATTGAAGCTAATTGTGGAGACTAAATGAAGACAAAGAAGGAAAATTTGATAAAATTACAAAAGAAAGAAAAAGGCAAGAAAAGAATAAAGAAATGAAAGAAATAAAGAAGAGAATAAAGGAAAGCTTACCTGGAGAGACGTGAAGCAAAGTTGGGCATTCAAAACAAGTCTCCAACGTAGAAACAAAGAAGCAGCAGGCGACGCGAGAAATTTCGCTCGCGTTAATTGCCGCGAGGCTACGTCCAACGCGAGAATGTTGGTGCGTCTCACGCCGCAATGCGCGGTGTCCGGGTTTTTGAGGCTATTTTGTCTTTTTTTTATTTCATTTTAGATTTAGTTATTTCATCTTAGGCTTGTTCCTACATCTATAAATAGCCATTAAATACAATTTTTACAAAATTTTTGACCAAAGGAGAGCACGCAGCCGCCGTGCATGCCGGAATTCATCAGATTCTATCTTTCTTCCATCAAACTTAGTATTTTTATGTTTCTTCGAATGATTTGTTGTTTGCTATCATGTCTATATGGAGCTAAACTTCGCGTTCTAAGGTTGTCGTTGTCATGAATATTGGCATTTATTAACTACGTCTTTGTTAACTCGAGTTATCATCTTTGGTTGTTTCTCTAATTCCGTACATAATTGCTTAATTGTTTGGCCAGCGGTTGAGTTCTATTTACTATCTATGCTAATCTTGGGAAAGCCATCTTTAGATTAGAGTAGAATTAAAGAAAGCTTATTTCTGAACCTGTGGCTTGGTGAAGGATTTCGCGGTAAGGATAGGAGTATACCTAAGGGCCTCGCTTAGTTGAATGTCGTAATATATTCATTCACGATAGGTTCAATATCATAGGAATATATGATTGATATACTGTGAATAGACGAATAGTATTGTGGAAACATGTTATTCATATAAACGATCCGGTCAACTAGCAACTATAGATAATTCGAATTAACGAGTGTAATTTACAAACTCATAGGATTGATAAACCGACCACAACCCTGGAATCTTCATCTCCTCAAAGTAAAATCCAACAACAGACGTTTGCATTCTTGATACATTAGTTACTACTTGTTTAATTTTCGAAATAGTAGATTAATAGAAAAACAACACTCTTGATTATTTTGGACAGTTAATTAATTTGAATTAGTCTAGTTAACAACTATTCTAAGCCTCCATGAATTCAACATTGAGTCACTTTATTACTTGACGGCCATATATACTTGCGTGTACTTGGGGAACCAATTTAAATTTTTGAATAAGAAAACAAAGTTAAAGACCGTTAGCACATAATCAGAAAGCTCAATATATTATGCATTATATGAATATTTCAGAACAACAATTTGTTTCAATCACAAAATTGAGGTCGATTACTCAGGGGCGGATGCATTCTTAGTAAAGCGGTGTCACACGACACCACTTCGTCGATTTTTTTTATTAAATATATATATATATATATATATATATATATATATATATATATATATATATATATTAATACCGTGAGAAACCAAATAAGTAGGAAAAAATGATACCACTTGACATAAATTGTCTCTTGGTGTATTGGTATATGCTTTATTTTGCTCTAATAGATCAGAGTTTCAAACCTCAACTAGCATATTTTTCTGCAAATATTTGAAAGAGAATACTTCTTTTCTAGAAGTATAATAATTGATGTTATTATTTTTGTACTTCGATAAATTTTGACACCGCTTACAAAAATTTCTGCGTATGCCCCTGCAATTACTATTTTTGTAATTAACACTGAACGAGAGCACAATAACTCTCTTACTTTTCTTCTCTTCTTTAATCTCCATATGTGCTAATTAGAGCAGGAATATATTACCAGCATTCTACAAGAAGATACTAGGAACTCAATTGACGCGGACCAATGTTTCTAGCGGCTTACTACATTTTGTTGGTGTTAGTGCATTTTAAACTAAAATTATAATATTAAAGTGCATTATTTCTTGTGAGATAGTGATTATAAATTAACAAGAAAGTGTTCATTACTTTGGTGTAACTCATGAAATCATTAACGCCATAATCTACGACTAATTACTCAATAAAGATTAAATTTTGTAACTATCAATCATGTTTTACAATTTTATTATCCCACTACCTTATTATTTATTTCATGGAAGAGATTTTATACCTATAAATAAGGGTGTTTGTTCCTTGTGTTTGGAATGGGAAAATATGATAGTGTGTATGAAAAAAGTGAACTTGGTGTAGTGAAAAAGCGAGTTAAAAGAAGGAGAAAATCTAAATCTCCAACTTATTCTCGACAAAAGAGAATATTATTTCTGTTGCAGGAAGGTGTTCATATTGGTGGAGCTTTGGACTCAACAACTTGTCCAGAGTTTGTTCGAGTCATACGATATTGTCGAGCTGTTGTATCTTGGGTACAAGTCAGGAGTATTACTGCTGGACCGGTGAAGATGCTACCGCAGTGGGCTTGAATCTCCTTAAAGAGAGCGAGATATCGCACCTCAGCTTGAAGAATATTTATTTATTTTTCTTCATCTTATTTTTCAACTGTATTTAATTGTATTTTCACCGACAATTTTAAGAAATTCAAACTTTTTATGCAGTTGAAAAAATAAGGGATATCAATGTAGAAGTTCACTCTCTTTATGAGATGGATAGGTAAAAACTTTTCTACTTGGTTCACTCAAGCGAAGGAAAGGTAATGCCTTTTTACCTTATATTTTTATGACTTTATAATTATATTATTTATGATTATGAATTTTTATAATTCTAGAAATAGTGAAAATAAAATAAATAAAATATTTTGAGAATATTGGGGGTAAAAGAAATAAAATATTCTTGAACGAAAATTTTGAATATTCATGCATGAGTGAAAGTTGATTAGATCAAAAAGTGTGATGGGTGCATATATCATAAGTCTTGGAATAATTCACATGTTATTATTTGCCTTTATATTGATGATCTATTAATATTTGGTTAACATAATTGTTATTGGAAAAATTAAAAGCATGCTTAGTAGCCATTTTGATATGAAAAATTTGGTGAGGTAAATTTCATTCTTGGAATAAAATTTTTTAGAATATGTGATGAAATTTTCCTTGACCAGTCACATTAAGTTGAGAAAAGTTTGAAAAAATATAAGTTTATTGATTTGCAAGCATGTTGTAACTCTTTTTGATTCAAGCGTTCACTTATTTCCTGTACAACGTGACAATGATGTGATAAATCAAAAGGAATATGCTAGCTTAATTGAAAGCTTGAGATATGTGACTGATTGCACTCGCTGTGATATTGCATACGCAGTAGGAGTAATTTAGCAGGTTTACAAGCAAGCCAGGTAATAAACATTGACATGCCATACCAAGAGTTATGAAGTATTTACTTGGTACAAAAACCTATGACTTGTTTTATAAAAAATATCCTGCTGTATTCGAAGGCTTTTCTGATGCAGATTGAAACATTTTATTTTTGAGATGTGGTGTTATTTGTTGGAAATTAAAAAAAATAAATAATTGCTATTGGTTCTCTACCATGGAGACTGAACTAATTGTTTTAATTTTAACTAGTGAGGAAGCGAATTAGTTGAGAGATTTATTATTTCAAATTTCTTATTTTGAAAAACCATTTCCTCCTATTTTAATTCATTGTGATGGCACCAATGCTATTGGTGGAGTACAAAAACGTTATTACAATAGTAAATCCAGACCTATGAGGAAAAAATACAATATTGTGTGATATTTAAAAAGTTGTAATATTGATGTTGATTATGTGATAATTTTGCAGATGCACTAACCAAGGCCTTGGCAAGAGAAAACGTCTGGAGTACATCGAGGTTAGATAGGATTGAAATCTATAAACTCATAAGTCATATATGAGGAAACCCTACCTAGGGACTTGAGATCCTATAACCAGGTTCAACGGGAAGGACGAATCATATAATGGTTTGATTTAAAATGCATTATTATATTTGTTATTATTCCATCCCAATGATGTGAGTGCATTTATCCTGTAATGTTTTGCGAGGTGAGTTTTTATTAACTCTTAATAAAAATTTGTAGCTCGTATGAGTGGGGTGTTAGAGTTACAGGATCAGCCTTGACAAATTTCACCTATGTGAGTGTGGAAATAGGCCGTTTCCTATGAGAACTAGACTTATTCTAAAAAACACTCATGAAAATCGGGATAGCACAAGGCCATAATGTGTTGGCGAATAAAGCTCATGTCAACACCTTGATTATTATGTGTAAGTAATGATACTTTATTTTCCTAAAGCAGTCATAATTTAAGTCGGAGACCACTACTGACTCTGGAGTATAGGTTGTCGTTTTACTAAGTGGAGGTTCAATGCAGAGCACAACTTCATTATGCATAATAGTCTCCCTTCAACTGGTAAATTCTCTTATTTTAATATTAAAATGAGTGGGGGAATATTGGTATTAAGTGCATTTTAATATTAAAATTATAATATGAAAGTGCATTATTTCTTGTGAGATAGTGGTTATATATAAATTAGCAACAAAGTGGTCATTACTTTGGTGTAACTCATGAAATCACTAATGCCATGATCTACCACTAATTATCAACTAAAGATTAAATTTTGTAACTACCAACCATGTTCTACAATTCTATTATCCCACTGCCAATATTATTTATTTCATGGAAGAGGATTCTACACCTATAAATAATGGTGTTTTTTTCTTGTGTTTGGAATGGAAAAATACGACACTGTGTATGAAAAAAGTGAACTTGGTGTAGTGAAAAAGAGAGTTAAGAGAAGGAGAAAATCTAAGTCTCCAACTTATTCTCGACAAAAGAGAATATTATTTCTGCTGCAGGAAGGTGCTCATATTTGTGGAGCTTTGGACTCAACAACTTGTCAAGAATTTGTTCGAGTCATACGACATTGTCGGACTGTTATATCCTGAAGGGGACAAGTCAAGAATATTACTGCTGGACCGGTGAAGATGCTACTGTAATGAGCTTGAATCTCCTTAAAGAGAGCGAGATTATCCGCACCTCAACATGAAAAATGTTTATTTATTTTTCTTCTATCTTATTTTTCAACTGCAATTAATTATATTTTCACCACACTTATATAATCCAAGCAAGTACAGAACCCGGTTTTGGAATTATTTGCCACGATATTAACTAAACCCTCTTAACGTCCATTTTTAGCAAATGAGTACTACTATAAATAGTAATCCTAATTGCTTAGAGTTATTAACCGAAACAACTTAAGAGACAAGTCATCTATTCAATTTATTGTTGATAGTCGTATATCGAATTTTTTGTTTAACCTAATAATACTCGATTTGAGCAAGCTGTTCCTTCCAATAGATTATACTCCATAAAGTACGCAAAAATAAACATTTGCTTAATGCAAGTCCCAGATGCTTCGTTCCATTGCATTCAAGATGGTGGACCCTTTAATAATTATAAATGACAGAAGCTGCACCTGCCAAGTGCACCAAGATATTTTCCTTACTTTTGGGACGCAGGCTAGATATTTCATACCAACTTTTACAACACATTCCAAGAATTTCGAAATGAAAAACAACATTATATAGGACAGTTTCTATGCATAATAGCCTATGTAAAACTTGACATGTAGTTGATATTTGCATCAAATTATATTAATTTGTTTTGATTAAGGGATAAATTATAATAAAAACCTGTATTATAATTATAATTAATAATAATATTATATACGAAGAAGCCTGTTTATTCTAGCTTTGAATTAATATGAACATCATATGTATTTAAAATTTTCAGCTCTACTAGATCTGAAAGTTCGATTTCCAAGACCAAATTGCCATCCACTACCTTAAAATCTGCAAGTGGTCCATGTGTGAAAGTAGAAAGAAAAGACATTAATATAAAATGAGAAGAGAACAAAATTTGCAGTTAAAAGAACTGTATCTATGTTTTTGTGGGGTCTTACCGTCTTTGATAAATGATTACATCATTTCCTTTGGTTCAACAGGCTGAAATTATATAATTTGGTTCCAGATCATTCTGGAATTCAATAGAGCTCAAATTCCAGTAGCACTCTAAAAGGTTAAAAAAGTAAGAATTGTTTTAGCTACAGATATGAAAGTTAAAAATAGTAATGACTTTATATTGAATATTATTTGTGGTGAATTATTCATTCATTCATTAAATGTCAAATATATAGAACTATTACAAGAGATAAGTATGAAAATATAACATATATGGAAGAACTTTAAATAAGGTAAACATCTATTCTATGGAAATATAACATATATGGAAGAACTCTAAATAAGGTAAACATCTATTCTATACGCCCCTCAAGCTGGACAGCGGTAGGTAAGTCCAAGCTTGGACCGAAGAAGCAACCGTGGTTAGAGTAGTGGCCGGCGCCAGGTGGAGGGGAGGCGGCGGCGCTAGGTTTAGGGGTATGTAAGCCCTAGGAAACTAAGAAAAAGAAACTACGGTTGCCAAAAGGAATTGTGTGGCATCTTACTTTCGCCGATAAAGAACCAAATTTTACAGACTGATACTTTATAGGATTCACTATAGCCAATTAAGACTACTGGTTATCTGACTGAAGAATCAAAATCTGAGAAACGACTAGTTTAGATAGCTTGTCAATTGCAGCTTATATGGAAGAACTCTAAATAAGATAAACAGCTATTCTATACTTTATGTTTATATATCCTCTGATGTTTCCTTTATATGGAAAACAAAGGTCAGATTTTCTTTTTATTATTTTGGGTGGAAACAGAAGTTACGTACTCTAAAACGCGAAACTGGCAGTGTTGATCCAGTTACAACTATTACAACGGATATTTTAATCGTTAAATGAATCCTTCACTTAATCTAGTATCCCTTTGTGTTTAAATGTGGTGTGTTACATCTTTGTATATCCATTGACATGTGGCCAACGGGAGGTGGAGAAGGAGCCAAACAAGGAAGAATGGATGAGGGAGAAATTACGTTTTACTCAAGGAATTTGCCTTATAATTAAGGGATTTTTACTTATCTTTATCATATTAAAAAATATTTATCTTCATTATTGAAATTTTAACTTAATTATAAATTCATAGACAAATTATCAATTTTATACAAAATAATATATTAGACTCTAATTTTCTATACTTTCTCTTCCTCTTCTATCCCAAATTAAAATTATAAATTAACAGAAGAATGTTTGGCCTCTTTCTCCTCAACTTCAGCCATACCTTTACGAGAACAAAGAGATTTTGTATCAAGCAATTCTATTATATTTTATCTTTCTTTTTATTTCCTTTTTTTTTCTTGTCTATGTTAGATGTCTCCTATTACAGTTTTGGCAACTTTTTTCTATGGTGCATGTTTACCTTTCATATATCAATACAATAGCTAGTTTGCTACTATGAGTGAATTGATATCAGTTCAAGTTTAATCAAGTGTATTACATGAGCTCCATTTGAAAACCTGGCTGCTGCTTGAATCAACAATAAATCATTGCTAAAATTATTTCTCCCTTCCTTTCATTTTATAAAATGGTGTTTTATTGTCATGGAGTTTAAGTTTAAAGAAGAACAATGAAGGAATTTTCACTTTTGAACGAGGGAAGATCATTAATTTCGTTTAGCTTTTTGGAATCAATAACAAAATAATATTAATCAGAAGCGAGTAGATTAAATTGAAAATTATGTTAATTCATTAGAAAGCTTAGAAGCTTTGAATTAGAAAATTAAAAATTGCAAAATCGTATTTTGTTTGGAAATACAGAATCGCCTTTGTTCTGAAGGCCTAGCGAGTTCCTTTTTTTTTTTCAAAGGCGGTCCTTTTCTTTCCTCGGACCTATGACTCGCTTGTTCAGTACTGCTAACTATTATAGGAGGATGTCGCCCCCTCGGGACTACCAGTAGCTTTGGTTGTTGAATCTCGTGCAAGTTAGGTTGTGGTTGTATTGGCTGCAAGCGGAACGTAGGCGCTTTAGGAAATAATTAGGAATACATTTTGGAGTTTATATCTCAGTTTTGAGAGAATTTGATGAAGATTTGAGGTGATTTTGGTTGAATTTCAGATTGAAATTCAAAAAAGAAGACTTAAACAAATTGTATATATTTTGTATGTCGAATGTAGAAACGGTATATAAAATATATACAATTTACATACTTTTATATAAGTTGTATATACAATGTATGTAAATTGTAAATAAATTTTTAGATTTTGACTGGATTTTTATATAGTTTGTAAAAAAACTTTGGTTACTTTACACAAAATCGGATAAATAAGTTTAAAATCTTTTAAATATACGAAAAAGCCCCTATAATAAATAGGCTAAGCATGTAAAGAAGAAAGCTTTGGAAATATAATTTTGTATGCAAAATCATTAAACTGATGCAATTTGTTCATGTTATGTCAAGAATTGTTGAATGTTATAATTTTAAAGAAGTAATTTTTGGATATTGAAGATAATAAAATTGCATGTGTCATGACTTCCTGATAATCACTCCATCTTGTTTTAGGTGAAACATTTTAATTCAACGTAGAATTTCAAATATTGGTTTGACCTGTGTATCTATATTATATAAAATTAATATTAATATTAATATTAATATTATACTATAATTATAATTATAATAATATATTAAAAGCACGAAGGTCCTTAACGAAATATCGTTCGTCTTTTTATCCTTTAACAATAGAGTTCACATAGAACAAAATAATAATTTAAGTTATTTTTTTAATATAGAAGAATAGTCATTTAATTATTTTTCTTATATTTAGCAACAATCATAATTATTTTTCTAATTTATATATAGCGTGTCTAAGCCCTAAATGAAGAAGGAGAATGACAATATAGATTGACCATTGATGTGCCGGGAAATTTCGGCACATATTGATACTATTTGTTTAGAAATTGCTTGTTCCACTTGTTAATTATCATGATATTTACTTAGTTTAGTGTAATTTCAGTATATGGATGAAAGAGACCCAAAAGCATGAAAAACAGTTCAAAAGCCGTTCAAAGGCAAGAAAAGAGATCAAGAGTACAGAAGAAGCAATTCTGCGACCGCAAAGTAGATATGCGAGTCGCAGAATTAGAAATTAAATCGCAAAGGCGGACAGAACTTCAAGCCAAAGTTAAAGTAAGAATGCTGTCAAAAATGCGACCTCAGAATGGAAATGCTAATCGCATTTTCATCGCAGACACGGACAGAGTTTGAGGTGAAAAATAGAGGGGGATCGCGATCGCATTCTGCGATCGCAGAATCATTATGCGGACCGCATTCTTAAATGCGACATGAAGGAAAAGTTCCGGTGAGGTCTGCGACAAAGGATGAAGACTCTGCGGACCGCATTCCTGTTCTGCGACAGGAATGCGATCGCAGATGGGAAATTGGGTTAGATGTTATTTCAGCTCGCCTCGGTTTTTGGGCCTCTATAAATAGCCTCTCTAAGATTTTGTGAAGGGAGACTTGTCAGAATTCAAAGTGCAAAATAGTGCTTTTGGTTATTTTCAAATTGGGAGAGATTTTTGGGTGATCAAAACTGAGAAATCAATATTGTTGTAAGATGAATCCAACTATTCTTATTTGTTCTTTAGTTTTCAATATGTGTAGCTAAATTCTAATACTGAGGTTGTGAACCCTAGATGGGTGGAATGTTATTGAACAATTGATATTGCTTCCAATTTCGAAAGAATCTTGATACTTATTTATTTCTCGTTCTTAATTAAATCGTTAGTGGTTGCAAACATTAACGAGCGCCAATATACGCTATTGTACCTTGGAAAAGGGAGGTAGAGTTTGGTAGAAATAAATAACGACAATTCAAGGCTTTAACCCTTGTTTAACAAAATCACTTAGGAATAAGAGGATTTTAAGTCGGCGAATGATTGGGTATTCTTAATTTCGACTCTAATGCATTCGGGAGGATCATAAGAGGATACGTTATCTAAATATTGAAAAATATCGGATAACACGCTAATAAGAACCGATTGCATATCAAGAACGGATGTCAATATCAATATCAATACATTCTACTACATTAAGGGGAGCACAACCTTAGTATCTCAACTTCATATCTTTATTCAACTATTCTTTTCAAGCTGCAATTATTAGTTTAACTTACTTTAAGTACTTAACATCATTTTACTATATTTGGTTACTTGATCGAATTAAGACTAAGTGAAATATTACATTAATCAGATATTTGTTTCACGCCTATTCCCTATGGGATTCGACCCCAACTTAGTTGGGTTACTATATTTGACATCGATCGCTTACACTATTACACTATTATTCGTTTTGAAGTTGAAGGTTCTAGAACTCTATTTCGGGAGGCGCTTGCAAAGAGGAGAATTCTACCGGAGAAGAAGTTAAGCTTGAATGGACTCCCAGAACATTATCCTCACATCCTGGATAACATTAAAAGGAGGAACTGGGAGTACTTCACCACGAACCAGAAGGAATACAATGAGACGATGGTCCGGGAGTTCTATGCGTCATATGGAGCATCACGATCACCATATCACAGACGTAACAGACTATTTACCGGTATTGTCCAAGTGCGGGGGAAAGCTGTGTTCTGTGACAGCAACCATATCAATGAATTATTCTTCTCTAACTGGAAAGCAGGCACAGAAGAGTATGATGCAAGGTTCTCCAACAGAGAGCATGAGCGTGGTTGGATAGCATCCACTATTGCAAAGGGGGTCCCAGCTTGGATAAATCCTAGGAGAAAAATTTACAAAGAGGATCTCACACGGGAAGCCAAATATTGGCTCAGCTTCATCACTTCCCATCCCGTACCCTCAAGAAACGAAACAGAAATTAGCATTGAGAAGGCACTTCTCATTGCCTGCATAATGAAGGGGGTTACGATTGATGTGGGAAGCCTCATCTTCCAGGAAATCGGCATCAGAGCGATTCAACAGGCTACCTCACTCCCTTTCCCAAGTCTGATCACCACACTTTGCCAAGAGGTGGATGTCCCCTTCCTCCCTCACCAAGACAGACTTGGGAAATCTACGAGAGATATTGATACCACTCGTATCAGTGATGCATCGGCCCCTGCACCTACCACAATAGAGGAAATTGATGCGCAGAACCTCCTATCTCCTCAGGATCCTGCATCTCCCACTGCTACGGAAGCACCTGCACCATCAGCTACCACCGGCCAATCCACCTCACACGTGCCAGCCATTTCAAGAATGGGTCTAATTGTTCAGCATACTAACTCTAAAATGGACCAGCTCTTGAAATCATTTCCTTCGCTGGTAAAACAAGCACTGACTCCGTTGCTACAACAACAATTGGAATTCGGTGAAAGGTTGTCAAAGCTGGAATGGAGGGTTGATAGCATGGAAGGTGGCGTGGGGGTCTACCCCAACTACAAGAGGATGTAAAATCATTAAAGACCGATCTCCAGAAGATGCAAAATCTGGAGCTTGATATTTCATCCATCCTCCCCAATGAGGGTAACCAGGGTGCCGGCCAGGCCAACTTAGGACTTGACTTCACGACACTCATGACGGACATCCCACCGTTAGCTGCTAAAGTGTCGCAGCCTCCCGCCCCTACCATACCGGTGGAATCTCCTGATGATGAGACCTCGGAAGGGTGGTCAGAATCTGAAGAGGATAACTCCGAAGAAGCCAGCGATGAGCTTGATGAGGGTGCAGTCCCTCCTCCACAGGAAAAAGGAAAACAAATTGTGCTGCCTACAACAGAGGAGGAACAGGAGAAGGCAGACATTGCAGCTGCCATTGAGCGCTCGTTGATAGATAAGGCCGCCAGGAGATTTCCTTCGGGGGAGATGGTAGTAGCAGCTCAGCGGCTCCCCCACCGGCTTCGGACCGGACTCATTCTCCTCCACCAGCACCGGCAGCACAATAGGCTAATCTCTTCGCGCAATTGCGCCACCAGGGAGCCCCTTTTGTCCTTTACTTTTTTGTTTATTGCATTGGGGACAATGCATGTGTTTAAGTTGGGGGTGGTAGCCTTATATATTGGTCTGTATATTTTAACTGACTTGTGAACTTGTGGTGGCATTCGATATGTTGATAGTGATGATTTAGGAATTGTGTATATATGTTGTTATAATTTGTTATAATTAAATAGTTAACAATAAAATCCCCTTGTTTTTTCTTTTGTCGGGTTCTTTTTCAACGGTGAAATAGTAAAACCGGGCTGTTGAATATAAAGTACATTGACCAGGATGGTATGTAGGTGAACAAACAAGTATGAAACCATGAGTGAAGTATAGAACCCTGGAAACAAATCAATCTAGTGAAATTGAGGCTCGCTCAGTAACTCTAGGGCTGCTTAGAATTGTGATTGTAGACACAAGGAAAGCCCCGAGTCACTAAGTGCGCATTCAAAAGCTGTGAACTATGTGAACCAAACAGTTGATGTGCCGGTGTGTGTGAGCATTGTTCGATAATTCTCGTGTTCATTGCTGCTATCTAGAACTTGCTCGGTTGGTTCTTTGTTGCCTATAATATGTATGCTAAGTTAGAGAAGTGATCCTAGGCTTTCTTTGAGTAGTGATAAAACCTTTCTAGCCTTTTTCAGCCAACCTGTGCATTATGACTATCACTAGTACCTCATTTTGAGCTTTGTAGCCTTTTTGTTGGCCTCCGCATTATTACCTGAATCCATTCATCAAAATGACTCCGTTTGAACCCATTCCTCCTTGAACATTAAGAGTATTGATAAAAGATTAAGTTGGGGGGTGAGGGATCAATAATGAAAGGGGTAAAATCATGAAATCAAATGGGGACTCCATACCTCAAAAGCTCATGTCAATCTAGGAAGCTTCGAAAAAAAAATTATAAATAAATAGATACCACAAGGGTGAAAGCAAAAGAAGGAAAGAAATAGTCAATGTAAGTGGTATACAGAGGCTTGAGAATAAAATAAAGAGGTATGTGAGTGGGGTTTAATGTGGGAGTGTAAATCCATTGAAGGAAAAGGAACAAAAGGCTGGAAGGAGAAAAAGAGTAATGAGTGTTCAAGGAGGAAGTAGCCACTATTATCTAAATTCACATCCTACCCTTCCTTAAACCGACATTACAACCCTATAAAGTCCTTATGTGATCTTTAACTAAAGTGTTCTTATGAATAGTCGATGAATTAAAATAAGGGCAAGCCTATGGCATGGCAGGTGGTGACACTTGAAATTTTATTGTGAGAGAGAGTGTTTTAGTCTTTTTGTCCCTTGATTTATTCTATGACAAATACTGTGCGAACGGGACTTTCTTTCTGGTGAGGGCACACACACTGCTAGGTTGATAGCTAGTTGAGCTTGGAGTCAAAGCATAAGTTGATTCAGCTGAAAGTAGCATTTAGTTACTTTGTTGAGGCTCAAAAGTTCACTAATTGACTGTTTGTTCTTTGAAGCATTTTAATGATTCGAAGGGGGTACAGTAAAAGATGGTCATACTTAAGATGTTATCAACAACCACGGTCCTTGGTCAATGCTACTTTGTATTTGATAGGTATAGCTTTAGTTAGGGTAGCGTTGTGTTAATTGCTTGAGGACAAGCAAGAGCTTAAGTTGGGGATGTTGATGTGCCGGTAAATTTCGGCACATATTGATACTATTTGTTTAGAAATTGCTTGTTTCACTTGTTAATTATCATGATATTTACTTAGTTTTAGTATAATTTCAGTATATGGATGAAAGAGACCCAAAAGCGTGAAAAGCAGTTCAAAAGTCGTTCAAAGGCAAGAAAAGAGATCAAGAGTACAGAAGAAGCAATTCTGTGACCGCAAAGTAGATATGCGAGTCGCAGAATTAGAAATTAAATCGCAAAGGCGGACAGAACTTCAAGCCAAAGTTAAAGTAAGAATGCTGTCAAAAATGCGACCGTAGAATAGAAATGCTAATCGCATTTTCATTGCAGACACGGACAGGGTTTGAGGTGAAAAATAGAGGGGGATCGCGATCGCATTCTGCGATTGCAGAATCATTATGCGGACCGCATTCTTAAATGCGACATGAAGGAAAAGTTCTGGTGAGGTCTGCGACAAAGGATGAAGACTCTGCGGACCGCATTCCTGTTCTGCGACAGGAATGCGATTGCAGACGGGAAATTGGGTCAGATGTTATTTCAGCTCGCCTCGGTTTTTGGGCCTCTATAAATAGCCTCTCTAGGGTTTTGTGAAGGGAGACTTGTCAGAATTCAAAGTGCAAAATAGTGCTTTTGGTTATTTTCAAATTGGGAGAGATTTTTGGGTGATCAAAACTGAGAAATCAATATTGTTGTAAGATGAATCCAACTATTCTTATTTGTTCTTTAGTTTTCAATATGTGTAGCTAAATTCTAATACTGAGGTTGTGAACCCTAGATGGGTGGAATGTTATTGAACAATTAATATTGCTTCCAATTTCGAAAGAATCTTGATACTTATTTATTTCTCGTTCTTAATTAAATCGTTAGTGGTTGCAAACATTAACGAGCGCCAATATACGCTATTGTACCTTGGAAAAGGGAGGTAGAGTTTAGTTGAAATAAATAACGACAATTCAAGGCTTTAACCCTTGTTTAACAAAATCACTTAGGAATAAGAGGATTTTAAGTTGGCGAATGATTGGGTATTCTTAATTTCGACTCTAATGCATTCGGGAGGATCATAAGAGGATACGTTATCTAAATATTGGAAAATATCGGATAACACGCTAATAAGAACCGATTGCATATCAAGAACGGATGTCAATATCAATACATTCTACTACATTAGGGGGAGCACAACTTTAGTATCTCAACTTCATATCTTTATTCAACTATTCTTTTCAAGCTGCATTTATTAGTTTAACTTTCTTTAAGTACTTAACATCATTTTACTATATTTGGTTACTTGATCGAATTAAGACTAAGTGAAATATTACATTAATCAGATATTTGTTTCACGCCTATTCCCTGTGGGATTCGACCCCAACCTAGTTGGGTTACTATATTTGACATCGATCGCTTACACTATTATTAAGGTGTAATTTGAGCGGATCAACCATCAACGTAATAACTGTTTTGCTAAAGATAACATAAATAAAGAATAGGGAAAACTACCCAAAGTGTCACTTCATAAACAATTTACCAAAACTATCCCAACAAAAAATCTACCAAAAATAGCCCAAATATTATTTTATAAAAAAAAGTGTATTTTGCTAAAACACAAAGGTAATCCAAACTTTTGGAGACACTGGACTTGAGCAATATTGCAATGTTTTAATTCATTCAAACTGAAATTCAGAGGATCGAGCATCCTAATTCGATTTAGAAATCACATATGTGTCATATGTGTATCAAATATATATCACATGTATATCCATGTATACGTGTGTGTGATACATGCATGATACACGTTCGATACATGTGTCATAGAAGAATTTTTTAACTCGATTTTAATTGCAAATTTTGATACCAAACCAATCCAAATCACCTCCAATCTTGCTCAAATTTTGTATATTGCCTCATTTATATGTTTTCAACGAATTCCAACCATACCCATTGGAAAATTCATTTTTTGCCTAATTTTTTAAATATTGTATATCATTGGTAATGAATTTTGACTCCAAACTAGTTTAACTCACCTTTAAACTTCGTAAAAATTTGTATGTTGCTTTATCTATGTGTTTCCAACGAATCGCAATAATACCCATCAGAAAAATAAAATCTTTTTTTGCCTATATTTTTTGAATCTTGTATATCATTAATTGATAATTTTTTGGCTATTTTTAGTAAAATGACTAAAATGGCTTGTTGTTGGTAAATAGTACTCTTTCTGTGTTAATATATGTGAACCTTTTTTTTTTTAATTCGTGCCAAAAAGAATGATCCTTTCCTTATTTGGAAATAATTTACCTTTATGCAATGATTTATAACCACACAAATATATAGTGATTCATTTTTCATCACTAGTTCAAAAGTTTTATATCCTTTTTTAATCTTTATACCCAGTCAAATAAATTCACATAAATTAAAAGGAGGAAGTATCTTTTTGAGTATATTCCCGTAAGATTCCTGAAAGGACACAAACTTTCAATCAAGCACTTGCATCCTAGGCTCCTATCTTCCCTTTTCTAGCTGAACATGTCAATAAATTTTTCCTCTTACAACTATAGACTAATCACAACATTAAAAATTAAATAAAAGCACCCCAACAAAAAAAAATTTAGAGCTTAGAGAGTAATCAACTATTATTCAAACGCTACTTCCCTTGCATTAATTTATTAACTCTACCCACAACTCCATCTGTTAGAAAGTTAACAAGAATGCATCAATAGCAAAGAGGCAGATGGTAACTTTGTACTATGTGTTAATTGAATTTCGACATGTAATATAGATTATTAATCCAGCGGCGTTGTTAAGAATTTCATCAAAAGTGTTTAAATTTTAAACAAATCAATGAATTTTTTTATCGATAAATGACGTACCAAAAGCTTTAGATTAAACTATGCAACATGTAACTAAACAATAAATTTTTTTTAATAGAACTATAATTTTATAAATTTAAATTAAATTAAAAAAAAGACAAAATTAGAAATTTTACTAATAAAAGTAGAGGATTTGTAGTTCGTGGAGAGCTTTTGTTGAAGAAATTTTTGTGGAACTTGACTTTTAAATTATAAACTATATTTAAAAATAAATTTTAGTTAAAAAATTACTTATAAGATTAGTTGTTTATTTTTACATAAATTTTAAGTTTTAAAAGTTATTTTATTAGGGAATTTTTTAGATTGAAAAAGAATCAAATAGACCAGATGTTTACCTGTAAAATGGTACAGTTGAATTTAGACGTGATTTCTAGACAAGTGAATTAATTCGATCCTGAAATAACAAGATAATTGAAGAAATATATAACACTTAGCCTTGATAGGAAGATGAAATGACAAAAATCAAGACTCTGGCAGTGAAGCCTCCGGGCGCAATAGTAATAAGAACAGAAAAATAAGAAGATAAAATTGATTAGAGCTTTGAGTATATTGTAGCTTTAGTTTGCCAGAAAATTCCCTTCCCTTACAATGATAACAAAGCTCACTACTTATAGCTACGTCTAGGAAATGAGGTCCTAGGATTGTGCCCTTCTTTAATGTCAATTATGAGGGTCATTGATGAAGATGTAACGGTGAGCATAAATGACAAATTCCTTGTAACGGGCAATGTACTTAATGTTGTGGAATATTCTCCATTAAATACTACCGGGCGAAGAGTATTTATTGCATCCTTATGAGCGTTATTCTTTCCGGTGACAAACGAGATTGTTGCCTTCGGTTTTGGCTATCCCCCGTCTTAGGTTCCATGTGTCCCTCTTTTGGGCGGCCACGTAACATAGCATATTTACCCTATACAGATAGTCCCCCTGCTTTCCGGCAACATAACTTTATGTCACCGGAAAGTTGGTAGAAACACTCTTTTGGCGGGAATTACTATGATCCCCTCTGAAGGCTTCTAAGAATTGATTAGACGCACGTCTCTCCATATTTAATGTCCTGAACACGCGTCATCTCACGATTCAGCACAGCTTTTGACGATTATCGAGATAATCATGGCCATGAATTTAGCTGCCAAAACTTTTACTTATACGCATCAACCTTCTCCTCTTATACTCCATAATTTTCCAAGTTTTCTAAAACCTTTCTTGCTGTTAATAAACCTTTCTTTAACTCCCTTCAAACAAAAAAGCTTTTCTCTCATCCAAGTGGCTTCTTCTTCAAAGAACTTAGCTCTTCAAAAGGCAAGAACAAAGACGAGGATGTTGCTCCTCCAACAGTGGATTCCATCATTCCTAGAAGTCTTGTTACAACAAAAGACTTCGAAGAGAAATTCCCTTCAGCTCTCCCTCGCACATGGGCTGTTGGCAAATATCCTTCTTCCATCCATTCTTCCAGTATTCTAGTTATGAAGGAAGACTGCCACTGCCGTGATTTGGATATTGTTGCTCCTGATCTATCGGAGCGACTGACCCTTCTCAAGGAGGGTTTTACATATTTTTACACGTATCCATTTACTTGGGTGCATTCTCTTTGACTTGAGAGCTTGACTCCGCTATTGCGGAGTTCTGTCTCCGCTATCAGGTATGTTTGGCACAAGTAAGTCCTTTTGTGTGGAGGACGATTGCCTGTCTTCAGCGCTTGTGCCAAGAGACGGGAGAGGAGCTATCTTTAGCTCATGTGATGAATCTTTATTCCCTCAAAATCTTCTGCCGGGGAATGATAAATTTCGGCAAACGTGGCCACCATGCTTTGTTATCTAGCATGGATGATGACAACGACCGTAGGTGGATGGAACAATTTATTGTAGTTGCCACCAATGACATCATTCCGGCAACGGCTTCATCCTTTCCGAAAGCATGAAATCGCACTCGTAAGCTCCTTATTTAATATTTCTTTTATTAGGTATTCTTCTATACCTATATTGATCCTCCATCTTTCGCTTGTTTTAGCAACTCGATGGGTTCCATCGACAATTGAAGGCTTGGACCAGCGGGTCCAGAAGATCTTGGATGCCAATACGCCCGAAAGCAACACGTGGAAAGAACTGGCCCTTAAATACGGGTGGAAGGCCAAAACCTATGGTAACTCAAGCTCACCTTGTTTTAGTTTTTAATGTGAAGAAATTGATCGATCCCTGCTATCTTTTCTTTGAAATCAGGTCTACCCACGGGCTCTGTTGTTGTCCCTGAAGAGGACGTTTGTAATGTTCCTACTGACGCGGCGAGGCTACTTCAGGAGGCGCTTACTTGAATAGGTGTCTCCGGGCCTGCTCGGGCACAAGTGTTTCTTTACAGAGTCCCCGACCAAAGGACAAACAACCAAAAAGAAGACGCTTTTCCATGGCTGGGGAAAAGAATAAGAGGGGATTGTTGCCCCTGAGTCATCTCCGGTAGTTGTGGTGACTAGCCCTCCTCCGAGGCCGGTCATAGACACTTTGATGATCGACGATGATGGAGAAGCTAGTGATGGGGAAGCTTCTCTACATAGAAAGCAACGATCCTCATCAACTCAACAGACTGCTCAACCTGTCGAGTTAGTTATACCATCCAAGGACGATGTCTCGGCGCTCTGGGGGGAATATGATGTGGTGGAAAATGCCAACTCCGCCGCGCTCGATATTTTGGGGCTGAGTATCGGGTCCCTTTCATCCTTGGCTGATGAGCAACCAACAATCAGCACTGCGTTTGCTGCAGCTGCTAATCACTCTTCAACTCCATCAGCTTCATCTCCATCTTCACCAACACTAGCAACTGCTACGCCATTTCCACCTTCATCCACTCTTCCACTAGCAACTGCTACATCGTCTCCATCGGTCGCAGCTGACCATGAAGAAGGTGTTCCTTTTCCCCAGTCCCCAGTTCATAGGAATTTGGGGCAAAATTGTGCTGCCCCTTATAAACATCCCCAAAGGAGGATGAATGTTACTCTTTCGGTCTCTACCGGATGCAACTTGCTATCTCGGCCGGTGGAGCTTGCTAATTATCTAAAGCCTTTGGCTTCAGAGAAAGATTGGGAAAAGATTCATGCATTCTCGGGAGAGTGTTTGTTGAACAACACCATGAACAACGCCGCAACGGTACATTCCTTTCTTCATTTGTTATTTCTTCTATTTTTGCCTGAACATATCTTGAGTTTTTCCTTTCTTGCTTTGTAGACCAACTTTCTTACCTCTGAGGGCCTTCAGAGGTTGATTCGTGAGAAGGAAGAAATTACCTCCGCACGGGATCAACTTTTGGCAGAGCGGGAGCAAAGTGTCGCTCGCCTCTCAGAACTGCCAAAACTACTGAGGCCGTTGTATTGGAGAGTCGTTTGCAGCAAAGCGAGCAAGAAGTGGAGACCCTTAGCCAAGAGATTGCCACGCTGAGGGTTCAACTTGAAGAGGCTAAGGCCAAATGGATTGAAGTTCATAACGCCATTCTTGCTGCATCTGATCATGAGGCTCTCTTCGCTTAAAGATTGACTAACTTAGAGGAAGCTTTGAACTCCAAAACTGAAGAACTTGCTGCTACGGGGGAGAAATATACCTAGCTGGAGGGGAAGTATAGGAAAGCCATCGAGCATAATAGGCTCTTTGGTTCAACTGTCGGCGACCTTGATGTTAGCCTTAGATCCGTTAGATTTTCCCGGGAAAGCCTTTCTATCGAGGTAACGCAACTCAAAGAAGAACTTAAGCGCCAAGCTGCTTTCCTCGTCATTCAGAAAACTTAAGCAACATCATAGGAGAAAAACCTTGGAAGAGGCCAAAGCTGGTATCATTGACTTTGATGCTGAGATTGCTAAGGCCCGTGAGCTTGAGTTGGCTTCTAAAAACGGTCTCCCGGCCGAGCCTGCTGCTTCCGGTTCTGGTTCCAAAACTTTGGGAACTGAAGAGGAAGCAGAAGATGAAAATGTTGAAGGCCGAACTGGCGAAGGACATAATATTGAGCCATTAGCGGATCTATCCACTTCCCTTGGGGGCGTGGACACTTCTCTTCCTCCAGGCTCCGGAGATGCTGCAGTTTAGCTTTTCTTTTCTTTTTCCAATTCTTGTATCTGTGCCATTTTGGCATGTTATTGTAAATAAAAACATCTTGTTGCTCAAGTATTGTTTGAGTCTTTCCTTCGTTTGAACATTTATGCAAGTTTTAATCATTGCATTCTCTTCTTTTTGCTTAAGAGTTTTGTGCAAGTTTTATTGTTTGCGTCTTATTGTGTAAAGCCTTGGGTGTATTTTTCCCCAAAGCATTTTGATTTCGGGCATGAATTCTTCCGAAATCAACCCTTTAACGTGAGGGTTTTTATAAGAGAGGGCCCTCTTGTGTTTACGGTGCTTTTGAAGAGCACGTCTCCTGTTCATTACGACACTAGCATTTGAAGTACTTGTTTAACTTTCAAATAACAAAGTTAAATCATCGTTTAGACAAGAAAAAAGATAACAACAAAAGGACTTCATTTTATTCCTTCTATTTTCAAAAAGTACATAAGCATTTGTTATGCTGAAAAAAGAAATTGCCATTACTTGTGGCTAACTTGTACAACTTGTTTCTACGGGGCTGGTCGCGCAGTCCCGGGTCCTGATAATACAACTATGTTTTCAATTTTCGCTTCCCTGTCAATGTGGCAGTCATTGTTTCCATATCCTCATATCGTTCCCCTCCTTAGTGTTCAAATGAGAAGAATGTGAATTGGAACACTAGAAGCCTTGTACCTTCGAGGATCTCACTAATGAATTTCTAGATAATCCTTAACTCGGTAACACACTTTACTCCCCCTCATGAATTTATGCTATCGAGCGAAGTACTATCTAACAACCCTCTAGTGGTTTATACTTGTGAACGGTTAGGTAACCTTTGCTCGATAGCAAACGTAGCTTCCCGGTGGGAATTTTGCTATAGAGCAAACGATTATCTAACCATCCAAGAGTGGATCTTTGCATGTGTGCCTTGATATTAAAGGTCTTAATGTTGCTATTGGAGCTTTCTTCGTAGTATGCTTTCTATTACTTCCTCATTAAAAACCTACCAGAAAAACTCAATTGGGATAAAAACTGGACGAAGGGAAAAAGAGTGCAGCACATACTTTCAGTTCAGGTGATGTTCATCAGCAATAATTTCTTTTGAGGTGTGCCACGTTCCAGTTGCTAGGAAACTTTTCTCCATCTTGGTTTTCTAATTCATACGAACCTTTACCGGTGAAAGCTGAAACCCGGTAGGGACCTTCCCATGTTGGACCTAGCTTCCCTACGTTGAGCTCTCGAGTGCTTTGAGTTACTTTCCTTAGGACCAAGTCTCCTACTTTGAAATAATGGAGGTTGGCTCTTCGATTATAATACCTCTCCATTCTCTGCTTTTGGGCTGCCATTCTTACATGCGCCAAGTCCCTGCGCTCATCAAGTAGCTCCAAGTTGACTAACATTACTTCATTGTTTGATTCTTCATCTGCTTGGAAATATCTCAAGGTGGGTTCCCCTACTTCCACCGGGATTAAAGCTTCTGCCCCGTACACAAGGGAAAAGGGAGATTCTTCTGTGCTCGATTTGGCCATTATTCGGTACACCCATAAAACTCCAGATAATTCCTTGGGCCAATTACCTTTAGCCACTTCCAACCTTTTCTTGAGGTTTTGTATAATCACTTTGTTCGTTGACTCCGCTTGACCATTTGCGCTTGGATGGTAGGGTGAAGATTTTATCCTCTTTATTTTTAAATCTTTGAGGAACTTTGTGATTTTTGCACCGATAAATTGTGGCCCATTATCGCATGCTATCTCTTTGGGTATTCTAAACTTGCAAATTATATTTTTTCACAAGAAATCCACCATTTCGCGCTCGCCGATCTTCTGATAAGGACCTTCTCCCACACACTTAGAAAAATAGTAAGTAAAAATCAAAAGAAATCTTACCTTTCTGGGGGCCGGCGACAATGGCCCGACGATGTCCATCCTCTATTTCATGAACGGCCACGGGGACAGAACCGAATGCAACGGTTCTGCCGGTTGATGTACCAGTAGTGCATAGCGTTGGCACTTATCACACTTTCGTACGAAGTCTTTGGCATCTTGTTCCATGCGGTACCAATAATATCCCGTCCTTACTAATTTTAGCACTAAGGAATCTACACCCGAATGATTGCCGCATATCCCTTCGTGGACTTCTCGCATAAAATAGTTAGCTTCGGATGCCCCCAAGCATCGGGCCAGTGGGCCTTGGAAAGATTTTCTATACAGTTGGCCTCTCTTGAAGCTATATCACGCTGCTTTGGCGCGCAGCGCTCAGGATGTTTTGGAGTCTTCGGGCAGCTTCCCGTGCTCGACATAAGCGATGATTTCATTCCTCCAGTCCCAGACCAAATTAGTTGCATTTACCTCATAGTAGCTATCTGTATCCAGGACCGAGTTCATCAGTTGTACTACCGTCCCAGACTCCAATCCCTTTATTTTATCGATGATCCAAGGTTAGCCAATGCGTCCGCTTCTGCGTTATCTTCCCTCGGGATATGAGTAATCGACCACTCCTAAAATCGCGCCAACAGTGCTTGGACCTTTATTACATATTGTTACATGCGCTCCTCTTTGGTTTCGAAGATCCCGTAGACCTAATTTACCACTAGCTATGAGTCACATTTGATTTTGATGACCTCAGAATCAAGTCCTCGAGCCAGTTCGAGCCCTGCAATCAAAGCCTCATACTCTGCTTCATTGTTAGTTAAAGGGGCCATTCTAATAGCTTGCCTTAGGGTTTCCCTCGAAGGCATGATTAATACAATACCAAACCGAACCCTTTTACATTAGAAGCTCCGTCCATACATAAGGTCCAAATCTCCGATGTCGATACAGACACCATTTTGCCTCTTTGTTTGCCAAAGGCAGCATTCCCGGACTAAATTCGTCCATAAAGTCAGCCAAGACTTGTAATAGTTTGATCTCGTCTAATTTCACTCCTCTATTCGACGTTATGAAAATGGTCGATGTAATAGTAATATCCAACAAGATTCAGGGTCGAATTCCCAGGGAGCTATATGTATGGGAGTTAGTGGTATATAACTTAGCGTGTGGGTTTGTATATCTAAATTTGCACTTCCGCAAAAATTGGTTGTTTTAAAGTTTAATCTAAACTACAATTGCAATTTAAGAAATAAAACTAAGAGAATGTTTTTGTTATTTTCAAATGTTGTAAAAGGCCTAGGGGTATGACCTTCGCCAAGGTGTTTGCCAAACGAGTCGTAAACTTTAAAGCTTGTTTTATTGGTTGGGATGTATTATAGCTATCAACACTCGATTATCCACTCAATACCTCTCGGTCAGAGAGTGATTTTATCCAATTTGGCTTTCTCAAGTCCAAATGGATATTGAAAAAAACTGTTGATAAAAAGCTCAAGTCGGGTTTTACTATCTCAAGGTTCAACCCTTTAATTGGGTTTATCAATCTCTTGATTGACCCAGTTTCTTGCTAGCCAAGTTTTTCTAGACCAAGTCTCTCTTTCTCAAGTAGAGACCAAGTCAAATAGGCATGAACTAATGTTTGCAACCATTAATTCTTCAAATAAAAGCAAAAACAAGGCTAAATAATAAACACCCAACCATAAACAAACAATAAATCAAACACCCATTAAGTTTACACACTAGGGTTGGGTCACAACCCTAGTGAAAATCTAGCTACTCATACTTAAAATGGAAAAAATAGGAGAAGAAATGATTATTAAACCCATATTGCAAATTAAATTGATAAACTCTATGTTCAAAAAGCTCAAAATAGCAAAAACTACTAAAAAGGGTAAAAGGAACTGTATACTATAGCAGTAGTTATCAAAAAATTGCCCTAAAAATGTGAAACTTGTCTATTTATACAGGACTAGAAATTTCGAACAACAATGCCCTTTCGGAGGTTCTGCGGCTGCACAATTCCATGTGCAGTCCGCGCTTATCTTCAGCTTGACAGGATTGAAAAACTGCAGCCGCATAATTTTGAACTGCGGCCGCTATACATTCCTTCTGCGGTCCGCAGAATTGTAACTGCGACCACACCTTACTCTTCTACGGTCCACACAACTCTTCTTCTGCGGCCGCACAATAATAATGTGGTCCGCACTTTTGGTACACTTGAAATGCAGGTTCTCTGAACTTTGCTCTAACCCGGATTCTGCGGTCGCGCAATTCATGTGCGGGCCGCACTTTGCACCAATCTTTGATGGAATTTTCTTCACAACCTGCGGCCACAGATGATATTCTGTTGTCCGCACTTCTGAGCTTGTGAGCCTTTTTTTGTCCTTGATTTCAGATTACTCCTTCTTGAGTTGGAGTTCATCTCGGTGGCTCATCTTTCAATATTTCTGCAATGAACCACATTTCATAAGTTTTCGGGAAAACAATTAAATGCTTTTGGACTAAAACGAAAGCTAAAGGGCGCTAATAAGTAGTCAAAATCCCTACTTATCAACTCCCCCAAACTTAAGCTTTTGCTTGTCCTCAAGCAAATAAAGTAGTTCCCACCTCCTTAAGTTAAGAGCCATTCTAGCAATTCAAAGTGAGTAACTTAGACATCAATTGGGACCAACAATTACCCACACCACTTATGAATTATCAACAGGGCAGTGAATACTGAAACTCTCTCCGTACGTGCGACTGAAAGGAACAGTAGCAGCGATTGACTTCCATGGTCGATTCTCCTTCATCTGGTGGTGAAAAACCACCGGATTTGTCACAAAAGAACCGTTACTGATGGCCTAGCATCCCCAACAAACATCGATCCAAACAAGAAACCCAGCAACTACAGATTATCAAAATACGAAGGGGATCACTGTAGCTCTTCATCGCCTGGGAGCAACTGATACTAGCTCGATCGAATCTGAACCAAATCGAGTGATTTCAAGTGCAGTGAATCCATCCTCAAGTCCAATCCGATTTCTTCACCAAATTTCAGGCGGTTCCACCACCGGAATAGGGAGCTCCGACCAGTCGAACATGGCAGAAACACACCAGCTAGTCGGGAACACTGTTCCGCTATGCCAATCGATCCAAGACCACTTCCAATCGACTCCTGAGATTCAAGAGAACATTTCCCACCCCTCAATTCCATCTCTTGCTGAATTAAACTACACAACATTGCAAAAGGAAGGTCTGACTACGTCGCGCACACCAGGTGTTCGACCAATTGCTAATGTCACTATGGAAGCCCAATTGACTGGGCAGGGCACTCCTCAATCTTCTCCAATCCATAAGGAAACTTGTCATCAAGAAAAAATGCAAAAACCATATAAAAAAATTGACGATCACACTTCTCCTTCTTTCATAGCAATGTCGCAGGTTAACAGTGAAGTAGTGCAGTCACAGGTAGACTCAATGAGTGTTAATACTATACCATATGCTGTTATAAGTACTACCAAAGATAATCGTGCAATGGGCAACATTAAAGAAGCACAGGTTGTTCGAGGTCCTCCACCTGCGCAAGTTCAGCAAATGGCCACTGGTACTAGGATGTTGCAGACAGCTTCAATGCTTATAAATCCCATCTCATGTAATCCTACAAATCCTAGCACAATTGTTAACACAATGGGAATCACAAAAGAGGCACAGATAGTCCGAGATCAAGCTTTACCACAGCCTGTAGAAGTAGCGCAGATTATGGGCAGTGAAGAACCAGTGGTGACTACTTTGGTTGCCAACTTTATTCCATCTGATTTTCCAAGCAATGGTGATGATACTAACACAAAGCATACATCAAGTGACACACAACCTACTAGAATCTCCTTCCAGCAACAAATCAATAAAGGAGAACAGTCCAATAGAAATGCTGAGCCACTAAGATTGCAAGCACCAATTCACCTCAATTCCTATGCGTCCACAAGTCACAGTAAACAGGTCAGTTTTGCAACTCCTCCACACATAACTCAGCAGTTTGAGGACTATGTACAGGTCGATGACACTCCCCTGCCAACTTCTACTAATGACAAGCAGAACAAAGAACCAGCAAGCTTAATTCCTCCCCCACTCAAGGTCTCTTCTAACTTTGACAAACCAAAGCACCCCAAGAAACCTACTAAACCACCAACAGTTATGCCAACTGCTACACCAGTCATCCAGAATACACCAACCACTAAGACAATCCCTCCACTTAGCACCAATAACAAAGGGAAAAACCAAATCAATACAACACCTCCTCCCCCCACTGTTACTCAATCATTTGTTACTAGACTGAGAGCACGACATGAAGCTGAGATAGCCCCAATCCAGTTTACTCTTCAAGTTATCACAACAAAACAAGGAAAGCCAGCCGTAATATTCAAAAGAGAATACTACATGATTAAATTTGCAGAAAGATGCAAATACACAGTGGTAGGCAAGTTCCTCAACACAATGCCAAGAATGGAAGTCATTAGGAAAAGTTTCATAGCCCAGACAAAGCTCAGAGGAGCTGTCAAAATTGCACACTTCAATGCCAGGACAGTCTATATTGACCTTGACAATGAGTATGATCATGCTACAGTCTGGACCAAACAATTCATGTACATACAAGGTCAAATGATGAAGCTGGAAGCATGGAACCCGGCTTTCAAACCAAACGAGGACTCACCAATCGTCCCAGTTTGGGTAGTCGTTCCTGAGCTTCCATGGCATCTGTACTACATGGAAATACTCACTCATCTATTCTCGCCAATAGGAAAAACTCTCTTCCTTGACCTTGCCTCATTTCAGAAAACCAGAGGGAGCGTCGCAAAGGTCAAAATTCAAATCGACCTCACCAAAGAAAGGCCAACACATGTGTGGCTAGGCTACAACGAAGATGTGAATGGAGATGGTCAGTGGCTGGAAGTTCAATACAAAAATGTCCCAGAATACTGCACATATTGCAAGCATCAGGGTCATTTAAATCAAAATTGCCAAGTAAAAAAGAAAAAGGAAGAGAACCAGAAAAGAAAAGAAGGAGATGCAGTTGCAAGTAGTAGTTCACAAGCTCAAAGTCTTTCCAAAAATAAAGCTACTACCTCCCAACAAAAAGAAAAAACAATGACTGCCACAACTCTGCTGATATCAAAGGAACAGAACAAGGATCAAAATGCACAGAACCACCAACAGAGCGGGGAAAATCAAACATCAGGAGCTATTCCACCAAAAGATGACTGGCAAGTTCAAAAGAAGAAAATTTTTAGAGGTTACGACCAGACCAAGCAGCAACAACAGACCTATCAGCCCAAGCCAAAGGAAAGACAGACCAACAAAGCACATACTCAGCCATCCAGTCAAGCTACACAGTCAGGTATTCTCTGTACTCATCCTCAGGTAGGTTCAGAAAATATTATTGTAGAATACCAAAAGGTCACTCCCAGTCCCATACCCCTATTGTTGTTTCTGATGATTTAATTATTGCCCCCCAATCCCACAATGTTTCTCCTGTCTCTACTGCTATTGAAGTTGACGGAGGAAAGGAGGAATGTCAGGGCGACCCTAGTCTAGGACAGGACGGGGTAACCACATGGGAGGGGATTCCTCATGTTTCGCATGAGTGTGCTGAGGCACAAAGGACTGACCCTAGGCAGACTTTATCCTCCATTGCTCCTCCTACAACAGGAAATGATACTAAAGAAGTAGTCTGTCAGATATCTAGCACAGATGACGATTTGCCTGATATAACAAGCGAAGCTATGAAGAGGCTTGCAAAGGGAAAAGCCCCTGCAATGCCTGACTTTAGCATTCAATCTCCAAAATCCAAAAACAAACCAAGCCAAAAAAAGAGGAAGGCAAGGAAGCAGAATGCAGGAATTACAATCAGAGAACCTGCCGAAACATCTCAGCACTCCACTCCTTTGGTACAAAGCCCAAATGTCCAGTTAACAAAGCAAGCACAAGATGCTCCTGCAGCTAAGAAAGTCCTACAAGGACGCTGTCTCAAATCTCTCATTGTCTCAACCTCTGCTTCAAGAGCAAGAGGAAGAAACTAATGAAAAAGCACCCTCACCTCC